>VWZU01012975.1:91385-130692 GCA_013397095.1 Sterrhoptilus dennistouni
AAGGAAGGAAGGAAGGGTCCCTCCTTATCTCGCCATGAGAATTACCTGGCTTAACACCTGGAGGGGACATGTGTGACTGCAGGAGAGCAGGATGCGCCTTCCAGTTGGTCAGTCCAGCTCCAGCCTCACGCTCACACTGTGTCCCAACTAGATACCTTTGTAGAGAGATAAGAAAATAATGCATCAGATTTTTAGGCAAGTACAGGAACATCACCCAGGAGTGCTGGACAGGAAGCAAGAAATTTTGCATTAGCTTGAAACTACAGAAGTTTAATTATACTTACATGCCTTTCAATCCAATTTGTAACTTTTATGATGACCCCAGAGGGTTGTCAGTTTGAGTTTAATTGACCTATTTGCAACCGAGCCAGTTCATTCCTACAGCTGGGGACACTTTTTTCAGATTCCAATTCAGTGATTCAAGCTTCTGAGGCCAAAGGGACCATTTGATCATGTAGCCTGGCCTCTTGCATATGGACTTTCCTCCAGACATTCTTCTGAGCTGCACAAGATGTGCCTGGCAAAAACCTGCATCCGAAAAAGGCGCTCAGGCTGAACCAGTGTTCCCAGGGATGGGCAATGCACCATTTCCCTTAATCACTTGTTCCTGTCAGCAATCACTCATTTGGAGATTTAAATGTAAGCATCATCAGGATCTTGGTCATCCAAGATATTGCCTGACCCAAAAATGTTTAATGAACAGTCCCTGATGGACATGCCATTGATTTTTTAAAGCAAAATTTTTAAAATATAAATTGGGTTATGAAGTACTTCGGAGATGTTAATTTTACCAAGTGGTCTCATTAGCTCCAGATCCAGACAGAGCAGACTAAACAGCAGGAGTTGTTCTCTCAGCTTTAACTTATATTCTTGTGAAAACTCAAGCGCTCCTGAGCAATGGCGTGCACAGAACTGAGTTTTTTAGTTACCCTTTGGAAGCTGTGACTGGGAAATGCCCCCGTAAGACACCACAGATGGCTCTTTCCACGTGCTGCTTGGCAGATGTGCAGGAAAATTACACTGGAAAGTCGGCTCTCAGCTGGGCTTTGCAGTGAGGTGCTAAATGCATGTGCTGTAACACTTTGTGATGATGTGCTTTCAGTTGTTGGTTAGGAGGATCTTTAAGGTCCTTCCAACCCAACCCATTCTTTGATTCCATGATTCTGTGATTCCATGATTATTCTTATTACAGTTATTTGACCAAGAGAAGCAAGAAATTGGGTTCATCAAAAAATCTGAGGGCAAGGCACATCACACCTGCTGGCCACAGGACAACGAAGCCCCTCAAACCCTGATGTGGGAGTCTCAGGCAAAGGTAAGGTCTCAGCTCTTCAGAGCAGAAATGAGGAATGCTGTCACTAAAAGAAACTGCAAAGGGAATTTTAAATTAAATTGTGATTTTAAAATTTAACAGCATTTAAATTTTAAATAGTCCAGCTCTCGGGAAAATGAAAGCAATCTTTCTGTTGCAACATGGAACGGGCCAGAGCCTCCGCAGCTGTAAGTTGGTGGCTCTCTCTGTCTGCTGGAATCAGAGGGACTTAATTGATTTGTAGCAGCTGAAGGTCTGCCAGCTCAGGCTCTCTCCTGAAAACACACCATTCCAATCTAGCTGGCAGTGCAGCCTTGATGTCTCATTAATTCACAAGAAAGCTCCTCCCAGGACAGACACACGTGGCTGAAAAAAAAATTACTCTAAAACTTGTTATCATCTGTCATGTTATTGAAGCTAATTAAAAAAACACTTCCCAGGCTCCCAATCTTAAAGGCCTAGTTTTTCTTTCTGTCTGTGTCAGGAAACCACCAGTCTCATTGTGTTTTTCAGGCTCTGTTTCTCTCAGGAGGGTGAGGGCAGGGAGTCAGTGAAGAGGAATGGGAAAGACCCTTCATGCCCTGCCAGCACAGAACCATTCCCCACACTCTGGCTTTGTCCTTCAAAGTTTGAAATGACTCATTGATAAAGGTTCCCACTGCTTCCTTTGGGAGATATTTAACAGCCCCTTCAGGCTTCAGTGTTGGGATGTTTTTCTTGATAGTCAGCCTAGACATTGCTTTGCTCTGTTTCCTCCCATTGCCCCTGGTTACACCCCGTCCCACCCTAAACAAGTCCTTATCCCCTCCTTGCGCTGATACTGTGCATATCAGAAAAGAAGGGGTTGGCTGACACAGGAATAACACAGAAACATGTTTTTAGTCCAGCCTGCAGAATAATTTCCAGCCAGAGTTGTCACAGATTACTACTTACCCATCATCTTTTGGACAAAGAATGAGGACAGAGATATAAAATGGCATCAGAGCTGTCTTAAGGATTTAACCATCTCCACCTGCTGTCCATTCCTTTCAGGTACCACCACCACCTCTGGCAACAAGGTCCTTGGTCTTTTTAGTGAGCACATAACTCATTGTAAAAACTGAATGTAACAGAAGCTGAAAGATCCCTCTGGAGGAGGCAGCATATGGAAAAAACGGATTTAATGGCAACCTTATATCATAATCACAATCTGAAAAGTACTTGAAACTTGTGTTTATTGACTTCTCTGCCGCAGTAACAGCCTGGCAAAACAAAAGGCAAGGAAAGCTGACAAATGCAGGGATACAAATGCAGTGCAAAGCAAAGCACAGCCAGCAGCTTTACTGATGAGAGATGCACTTTGCCTTCCCAGTTTATAGCAATTGTGCAGCTCCCTCTGTGCTACTGAAGTGCAGCAGAGATTTTTGGCTTATCAATTAAAGTTGCTTCCAAAGCTGTGCTTTGAATATCTCTGTAAGTTTTGGGGTGAAACCTCACTCTTCCCGGGTCTTTTGAATTCCTATTATGTAATAGACCCAGGATTTAAAGGCACTGCTCAAAATGCAAACGAAAAGGTTGACTTTGTTTTTCGCAAAGAAAGAGCAAAGAAAGTTCATTAGCCCAACACTGCTTCACTGTGATTTTTCCTGTAAAAAGTATCACCTGCAGAACTGGGGTGGGCAGGGAAGGAGGAGACAACTCACCTGGTGTGCTGGTGTGACCCACAAAGACAGATTTTGGAGGGGAAACTCCAGAAACAGCTATTAATGAATATTTCTGCACATAATGCCTTAGAGCACCAAATCAGGTCACCAGAAAGGGTTAATTCTGGGGAAAGATTCAAATGTAATCAGCCTGGGAGAAAGCTGCACCTCAGAGGCAGGAAATGGGAATTGTTTTGTCTCCTTGTATATGACTTCAGCTGACTTTCTCAGATTTTGGGGTCACCGAAAGCTTTGAGCTGCTTTGGCTTTGTTGCTGCCATCTGGGTTGTTCAGTGGAATGTAAAAATCAGTGAGGTCAACAACACACCTCTGGGGATTCAGACTGCAAGGGCAGGAATGCTGCCTGCATCCTTCAGCACTGAGAGGGAGCACAGGCATTCCCCCAGGTGGCATTTCCCCAGGTGGCAGAAATCACACACCTCCGTGGCCTCCTGCAGGGCAGCAATTCTCTATCCAGGGAAGATGCTCAAAGCTGAGGGACTGATTTATTAAAGTCTGTGGAAAAAACAGGTCTGCAGAAAGAACTGGAGCAAGGTTTTCTTGCTGACAGTAGGATTGAGGCAGAAGCACAGTTTTCCATACCTGGATTAAAACTAGGCATTTAGAGTCTGGATTTAAATTTCGTAACACTCTCATAACGAGGGAAATCAAAAGGGCCTTTGGGATTTCAGCACTCCTGGGTTTACAGGGAGCTGGGATCTAAAAAAAATTGCTTTGAAAGCCAGACTCTAGACAGGATAAACATATTCCTGGGGACAGATCTGATTAGGTGAGCTCCTCTGAAGGGGAGCCATGGTATAAATAGAGTTGTGGTTGGCCTTTCTGACTCAGCTAATCTGATCATTATCTCCTGCTTGCCTCGAGGTCACCCCATCTGACCAGCTCTGCTGACCCCTTGGAATGTCCCAGCAGCTCCCACTCCAGCAGGTGACTTGCCAGTGGCTTATAAAGCTAAAGAAGAAAGAAAATAGAGGGAGGGAAAGCACCCTACAAAATCTTTTCAATATCCCTTCCTTCCTCACACAAAATGGATGTTGCTTCTGAAGGGCTCCCAAGCTAAAATCACTAATTTATGTAGCAACAGGGGTTTTTTTTCTCTTAAACATTGCATACAGGTGTGTATATACATAGAAAATTTATAAATTACACACGCCTCAGTGTGCATCAATACAATTGTGGAATTACTGAGCCATGCTACTGATGAGAACAATTAAAATAAACTTTATTATTAAAATACACTTATCAGTTTGTGCTGATAAGTTTGACAGCCTCTGATGTCACCACAGAGCCAAATTTCTTCCTTTCTTGAAGAAATTGTTGTTTTGCAAAGGACTGAAAAAAAGAAACCTCAAAAGTCCAAGCCCAGATAATCTCTTCCTGATCATGGAAGAGCTTCTGGAAGCTGAAACAAGTGATGTATTTGTGGCATGGAGATGTAAGATGAAGTGACACAGTACTTCCAGAGAGCAGTGACGGATGGGGTGAGACCCACAAAAATTACCAAAACTGGAAGAAAAAAACCCCAAGATCTCTTGTAAGTACTGGCAGTGCACACAATTAATAACTTTTAACTTGATCCTTGCTGATTTAGTTTAGCTTTTTTTTTCCTCTTAGTAATCTAACTACTCACCAATGCCTCTGATTATTTATTCAAGTATTTAGCAGGTTGAGCAACAGCAGAAGTATCCCTTGTGCCACTCCTACTGCCTTGGCCCTGGCACCAAGGCTTCAGCAGTTGCCCTTTCTGTGTTTGGGTCCTTTTCCTGAGACTTCTATGGGAGGCTAAGTGGTGTTAGAGAAGATCATGGTGTTATTTCTATTTGCATTCATTTACTGGGCATTGGACAACACAGGATTTTGTATTTAACTCTCCAAGATGTGAAGTGGTCATTACCAGTAAATTCTATTGGAAAAATAGTCGGGTGGGGACCCTGGTACTATCAACATCACTGTTCTTCCCTGTTCTATGACACATATTGTCCCTGCCCTCTTTTCTGGAATCTCATCAGAGCAAAAGATAAGGAGCAAAAAGAGAAATTGAGATTTTCCAACTGTGCTTCTGACCTTGGAGAATGAAGATGGTGTTATTGCAGCAGGGCCTGGTTTTCACTGAGTGCAAACATTCATTCACTTTTAGAAAAATCAATGGTTACTCAAGGTAATCAATTAATACATAAAATGGTTTGGGTTGGAAAGGACCTTGAAATTCTCCCAGTCCCACCCCACTGCCATGGGCAGGGACACCTGCCACTACCCCAGGTTGCTCAGAGCCCCATCCAGCCTGGCCTTGGACACTTCCAGGGATGGGGCAGGGGATGGGAATGATCTTTAAGTCCCTTCCAATCTTCCAGGCCATTCTGTGATCCTATAATAGGAATTTTAGATGGCTGCATAAGAAGCACCAAGAAAGCAAAAAAATGTAATTCCTGAGCCACTGAGGAGACAATTCAGTGGTGCAATTACTGGTAATCCAAACTTTGGGGTGGTCAAGGTCAACACAACTTTCCACCACTTCCTGGATTTCAAATCCAGACGAGGGAGGTGAAAATCAGTATTGTTTCAACATGGGCCCTCTAGCTGATTATGTTCAGGATCAGATAGCCAGAGTGATTTAAGAAGGATGTGTTGGCAGGTGCCCTGCAGCTGGTCTGTGACAATTCCCTGGGTGCAGGTATTTTTAGCTGCAAATGAACACACAGTATAACAAAGATTTCCTAGGCTGTGGCATGGAGAGCTGCTGTAGAATTTAGGAGCAGAGCTGTGCAAGTTTCCAGCCATGGAGAGTAGACAGCACCAAAAGTTCCCAGAGAAGAGGAAACGGGGGCAGAAGTGGGAGTGAATGGAGCAGCCACAAGGTAACTCCTGGGCAAAATTATACCTTGCAGTGAGAAGATCTCATCATTAACTGTACACTGTGGAGGAGAGTCCTCTTTGATCTGTTCTAGATGCTCAGTTTAATTAAATTCCTTTTATTCTTTTTGAGAAGAAATAATAAGCTTCACTAAAAGAGTTACCTTCTCTCCAGTGTTTTTCCTTTTATTCATTGCTAAATGACAGCTCCAATCTTTTGAGCTTTGCTTCCCAAGAACATTTTTATCTGGTAATTTCAGCGTCCCATTTCTAGACTTTTTCTATTTCTGCCAAATACTTTCAATTAAAAAGATAATCAAGAATTAATACAGTATTTCAGATATGCCAATAAGCTTGGTTTATCAAGGAGTATTGTAATATTTGCAGAGCTTGTTTTGCATCCTGGGCTGTGCAGTACTCTCACAACTTGGTTCTTGGATGTCTCTGCATTTTAAGTAAGGATTTTCACTGTCATCAATGATGACGCACTTTTTTTTTCATTTTCCTGAGTGATTTTCAGCTTTTATGAATACCTGACTTCTGGTGTTGCTTCTTTTTCCCCCCACTAAATTCTGATTATTTTGTACTTACTCCAAACAGAAGATTCTGCTTGCTCTCATATTTCTATCTCATCTTGCTTTCCTAGAGTCTTCTAAAAGTTTTCACGGCCATCCCTAGTCTCCTCAGTGACCTTCAACCACTTTGTGTAATCTCCAAAATTTCTGATTTTGCTGCTCACTTAGTTTTCCAGACCATTCATAAAACCAGCAAAGAATACATCTGACAATGTGGATCATTAAGACACCTGTTTCTAATCCTTTGCCAAAGTGAAAATGTCTAATTTTCTCACATATTATTTTCTCTGTCTTATCTAATTTCTAAGACTGAGTAGTAATTTGACTTTTGCTTAAGGTGCTTACAAGGAACCTGATAAATAAGTCTCAGATATTGGTGCTGTGAGATTAAATAAAAAGTACTTTGAATAAGGAGTGCTGCATGAAAAGTTGTCTCTGATGATTATCATCTTATGTTAATATTGTCTATTCTCCTTATGCTCCTAATGCCAAATTGCATTAGGCCTTAAAATGACAATATTTTGGAACATCAAGACAGCCTGCTGATATTTTTGATCTCTGTATTTAAGCACAATGTGCCCATCCAAACTGTTCTGTTATTTTTTCTTTATTAAAATAGCAATTTTAAGTATATACCTGGGAAGAATAACTGGATTTTGATGGAATAGAAATTCCATTGCGTACAATGAGGGAAAACACAATTATCTTTACCTGTTAAAGCAGGACATCTATTCTAGGAATAAACCTGCTGGGACTGATATTCCGAACAGATAATTTCTGTACATTCATGAAACCACCTTTCAAAGCTATCTGCAAAAAAAACCCTCAAACTGCTGTTTTCTAGTGTTTAGTAAGGCTGTAAATTCAAGAGGCTTTGACTATAGTGAATCCTTCTGAAATAATCTGATTTTGAGCAAATAAATTCATTAAGTGTTGAGTCCCTTAGGTGAAAGTGGAAGTGACTAAACTAACACGTGCAGGAAATAAGTTTGCAAGCAGAAGGAAGAGGGCAGCAAAAGGACACTTGATGTTCATCTAGGCTGGTTTCACCTCAGGTTATCTGTGATCAGTGCAGCCCTACATGACACAGAGCTGTCCTGCATGGGACATTGCCCAGAACAACCCTCTATGCTGACAGAATAATGGCTCTGGAATAACAAGGGCATCTTTAAAGCTGGAGTGGTTAGCCCAGGATAAAATCACCACCCTGCTGGAATTGTGATTCTGAGGGGGAGGAAGTCTGATGTGGCTAATGATCACAATGAAAAATGTACAGACTCTTCTTCTCCTCTGGCAAATGCAGCAGAGGCAGTGGATCCCGTGGGCTGTGCCAGTGAGATTGTGGGAGTATCTGCAGCATAGTGACTACCTGCAGCAGCAGCCACTGCAGCTGAGTGTCCCCAGGCAGGCAGCTCCCACAGCTGCTGTGAAACTCCACCAAGTCAGAAAAGCTCCCTCATTCAAGAAGGAGGCCAATGCTTAATTTTGGAGTGGTTCCAACATGCATGACTGATTTCCCCATCATCAACTTCTCTGTCATTTGCCCCATTCTTGCTCCTGGTGTTGACAGAAGGATTGGGTGGTCACCCAAGGGAAATGGCCATGTGGTCCTGGTGGCCTGGCTTATGGCCACAATTAAAGGACACAAACAGGGATGAATCAGAAAGATGTAAACATCAGCCTAATAGATGGATCAGCTCAATCACTCTGCAGGCCTAGTAAAGGACCATCTGTTAATGACAGTAAAGGGATCCTTACAGGGGTAATTACTAAGCAGCACATTTGGAAGGCGGGTTGTTCCGCTTTAGTTTTTAATTAGTGATAAAAAGAGAGAAATTAGAATATTTTAATGAACCTCCAGATGTCAACAAGTTGGTCTAATAAATTGGATGTGGAAGATAGTAATTTACAGTTATAATTTGTCATCTCAGAAGCTCCAGTGGGAAAGCACATCTTTCAGAGGCTCCCACATGACAAGATCGAGTCACACTGAGCCCAACTCCCACGAAACATTCAGCATCTCGAGAGGAGAGAAGGATTTGTGTCTGCATTAGGGACTTTCTGCTCCCTTTCATCCACACACACGTTACTCAGTGCAAACTTCATTGCGAGACCAGGTTTCATGGACTGGTTTTTTACCTTGAGAATGAAATTATCTTTACATTGACTTCTGTTCACTTTGCTGTTACCTTACTTGATCCCTAGGAGGGTCCAAAGTCTCAACTGAAATAGAGAAGCCCCAAAGGACTGTAAGCAAGTACCTTTCAGCACAGCTTTCTCACAAATATGTAACCACCTAAAAGGCAGACAACCCATCCAAGCTGGTCATACAGATTTTCCCTGGCAGTATGGAGAAAGATAACTCCACTGGGAAAATCATCCAGTCAGCCCTAGGCACCTATTTTTGGGCAGGATGAATCATCTTCTAGAAGCACCTATCTCTTCCCTGGCTACCAGTAGAGCCCAGACTGAGACTAAAATTGATTTTTTTTTTGTGCCTGATGTTAAATGAAGGAAACCTTACTCTAAATCACAGTATCATTATGTTTCAATCCCAACTATTTATTGTTAAATCTTCACAGAGTAAACCCAGCAATTTTTCACACAATCAAACAGAGAGAATGGTAATGATTCTGGTAATAAAATGTGAGGTGTAATTTATTCTAGAAATGCCAGTTAAAAAGTAGGAATGATCAAGGCTTAGGGCCTCCTCAGGAAAATTAGGTGCCAATCTTAAAGCTCAGTGAAGGAAGCTAGATTGGTGCTGTGCTTTCCCTCCCTCCTTGCAAATACAATAAAAGCTCTGGGTCTACTTCATGCATTTCCTTGCTATTCCTCTGAACTGGTACCTAGTGTAGTAAATAAAAATGTTCTTTGCATACAAGATAAAGTTCTTAGTATGTCATATTTATATAACTTCTTGGTGCCCCTTCAGGATCTTGGGTCAATAAATCAGTCCTGTGAGGCTTTGGCTCCCCTCTGCTTTGCTGTCTTATTAAAATTAAAAAAATAAAAAAATTTGTTTTTCCAAAAATATTTGTCAGCTTTGAGTTGAGCATCCCAAAAAGGTTGGGGAGTGCAGTCAGTGCACACAGCTTTTATAACTGAGCACATCCCAGGCAGAAGGCTCTGTGCTCCATGGATGGTGCAGCCAGAACAGGCATCACCTGTGCATGGAGAGGATGGGAAGAGCCCGAGAACTGATCACTGCTGGGTTAGGGAATCAACACACCCACCCCACATGTCTTGAGCCAGATTTTAGAAACTTTCCAAGGCTGCTACACTCTTCTTGGCAGGGGCCCATCTGCATGTAGCTCTCAGCTTGTGGGTAAAGCCGGATTTCTGTCTCCGGGTCTGCAGACTCCCTTTGCCTCCCTCTGCCTCGGAGGGGCTGCAGGATCTGCCTTAAAACCTGGTGGTGCTTCACAAAAGGAGTAGTGCCAATGACTAAAACACCACCAAAATGGAACAAAACACCTTGGCTTCAGTCATTCATTTCACAGCCTCCTGACCTCTCTTTCTGGCAAGTAAAGGGAAGTTAAGTGGAGCAGCATTTTCCTTTCTTTTCCTCCAAATAAGGCTTTTCCTTGCTGAAATTCCAGCCATCTCCAGTGATCTTCTTTTCTGTCTACCTGATCTCCGACTAATTCAAAAACCAGTCTTTGTGAATGCCTCTGAGTATCACCAAGCTTTAAGTGAGTTTTCAAGAGAAGGAGTACAGCCAAAATATATTCAACATATATATTCCAGTAGCAAATTCCCATGACTCTGGGTTAATTCTTTTGATGGAGTGATCTGGCAGGGTTCATTCCTGACAACAGAGGTGTGTGCTGGTTAATACCAATGGAAAGTGTCATCTTGCCTTTGTTTACCAAATGAATGCAGAACTTCCAAAAAATAATGACATTAACAGGTCATGCAGCTGCAGCCTTCTGTTCCTGACAGAGAGGCTGAAGGGAAATCAATCCCACTTTCCTCCCTTCCCAACAGAGTCCAGTCCCACTGGTGGGACAGAGATGGGAATCTTTGGGGAGCATTATACTCTCATTAGCTTCTCCATAAGTGGGGAATTGTTACTTTTGAAGCAAAAATGAACAGATCTTGTTGATTCAGCAATAATTACACAAAAATACAGAGCAATGAGTTAGTAAAAATAGGTGCCCATGGTAACAACTCAGTATTTAATAATACTTATCATGAGACTCAGTAGGACTAAAGATAGATGATTTTTCTCTGAAATTAAAGCAGCTCTGAAGTTTGGACCAGATTAGAGACAATGCCCACCCATTTCTTCCAGATGCTTAAGTAAACTGCTAAATTCTAGGAGAAAAAGAGGAAATCACTGTACCAGATTCTCCTGCTTCTTTTTAATTAAATTTACAACAGGAGGATAAAATAAGAATCTGGCCTCTGATTTATTAAACTAATTGGAACCTGAACTCTGCTACTTTGAAAAACCACCATATACACGCTTGTTTCTAGCCAAATATTTCTTTCGAGCAGGAGATCCTTGGATTGGGAAGAATTATGTGCTTTACACCTCTTTGTACAACCCCATGGAAAGGGGGAGCATCTCAGTGTGAGAAGGATGTGCATGTGTATGTATGGATGCAAAATCCCAGAGGACACTAAGAAGAGCCAAATATACTCCATATCATTAGGATTAAATAAATCATGCTATTTTGCTCACAGATTACAATGGGGATACAGAGATACTCAAGCTGGGTGTAGATACTCATAGCCTTTGCTTGCTACCTGCTTGGCAGGAGACATATGTGGAATTATCTCTAGTTGGACTATGCACCACAGTGCTCAATTCAGCCATAAAAATGCTCTAATTTATTGAAACAGTGCAGTTAGATGACATGAAAACTAATCCAGCTAGTGATCCCAGAGCTACGTGGAACAAATCATATTTCACTGTACCTCAGCCCATTCCTCCATCATTTAGGAGCAATTCCAGTGCTATTAAAACATGCTGGAAAAACAGTACTTGAAACTGAAGTTCTCCTGTTCTCCCACAGAACAGAACAAATTAAAAGAAGGCAATGTAGCCCCATCCTTGCAATGAGACTGTGCCACTCCTGCCAGCAGAGACAGCATGACAGTCACCTCTCCTTTTTCTGTGGGCAGCATCTCATGGCACAGGTTGTGCCTTGGATACCCTAAATCCAAGCAGTTTCTGGGACATTGCAGAGCACAGCCCTCATGAATGAAGCTGCACTGGTTTCTCTGCAAGAAACAGCTGTGCCAAGAGTTGAGCAGTTTTGTCCCCACACACCTGAGCTGGCAGCACTCAGTGTTAGTGTGGGTGGCTCTGCCTTAAGTACCCAGTGGAAGAGGGCAGGATGCAGGTGCTGAAATATTCAGGGAAAAGCCCTCCTGAGACTGACAGAGCTCATGCACTCTAAAGAAGCACAGCATCACTCTCGGGAAGAATTTCTCCATGGAAAGGGCGGCTAAACATTGCAAAGGGCAGTCCAGGGAGGTGGTGTAATCAGTCTCTGGAGGTGTTTGAGGAAAGACTGGACATGGCACTCAGTGCTCTGGGCTGGGTGACAAGGTGGGGATCAGCCACAGGTTGGACTTGGTGATCTTGGAGGTCTTTTCCAACCTAAATGATTCTGTGATTCTGACAATCTGAGCAGAGTCCCTCCTGCACTACTCAAGTATCTTTCTAAAGTGCTTCTCACTACAACCTACTGCATTTCTATAACCTCAAATAATCTATTGGCTCATTCTTCACTATCCCAGATAGAGAAGAACCAGCTGTCTTTAGAAAACACTGCAGCCCTGTAGATGGTCAATATTGTTTTATAAGGGCTTTCAGGTGCTGGGAGATTTTGCCCATGCCCACTGAAATAATGATTTGAGAGCTTCTTTTCCAGCCCCTTGAGCACATGCAGTGTCCTAAAGAAGCATCAAAACTGAGAAACTGGACAAGGGGAGGCTGTTACCCTGGTGACAGGGAGCGGAGGAATGAAAGATCAGACACTTCCACTATAATCCAGAGAAGCCCATAAAAAGCACTGAGTGTTCTGACATCCAGATCTTCTCAGTCCTGGGCCATCAAAATTGGGCCAACTCTAAGGATGTTTCCTAGTCTTCACCTCCTCTTGCCAACTCATCTCACAGGGCGGTACCTTTATCATGTGCTTCAACTGTAGTTATCAAGGTGCACAATAGGCTGAGCATCACCTTCGGCCACACCATCAGCCACAAGAACATTTTAATCTGCAGCTGGAAGGGCTGGCCTGTGACTGCCACCAAAGCATGTGTTGTTTCAGTTCTAGGTGGCCTGGAATCCAGTGCCACCACTTGGGAGGGGCAGGAGGGAGCTGCCCAAGGTGCATTCACAAGAGGGTTTGCCATCGACAGAAATGCTGTAAATTTGGGAAAAAACATTTTAGGAATGTCCTGTGGTGTATCCAGTTCAGCTTTGGGTGAAACGTGCAGCAGTGTCAAAGGGTATGGGTATGACCAAACCAGGGAAATCATGGAGACAAAGTCAAGCCCCTGTGCTTCCACCAGAGCAAACCATACTGCACTTGATTTAGTGAAAGGCAGCAGGTGAGGGCTGAAGCAATCGCCCCTCTCCTTGTGCTCTCAGGCTTCTCTGCACCAAGGTGTCCTCCTGTTGAATCAATTCACTCCATGTCTGCAGGTTCCTGTAGTAACCCCTGGTTTTACAGGATGAATATGACTCAATCTTTCTCTGTGCTGCACTTCCCCATTTGAGATGGGGTTTTTACAGGCTCTGACTGAGGACACAATGTTCTGGCCCAAGAGGATGTGTCTGACAAGACATTTAGAGTGAGGCTGCATCTGCTCTTCTGGGGAGACATGAGCCTAATAGGCAATCTACTTGATTTATGTACCATGAAGCATGATTAGAGTGGGGGTAAGATCCTCATTAATTACATAATTTCTTTGAAATGATGAACCTGGCGTGTTTGTTATGAGATCCCAAACAAAGAGTAAAAGGACATTTTCAAGGTTGGTGTTAAGCTTGTGTTTAGCAAACCCTTTTTTATTGCTCTTCAGACTTATGAAAACACTGTGGAATTTTATTTATTATTTCTAAACTTTTAAAAATTTTTTAAAATTACTTAATCCCCTGTGCTTCAGGTGCTTCAAAAACAAGCATCATATAAATTCCACAAAGGCATGATGCTCTGGATTAAAACGGGTAAACTGAGGCAAATGGACAGATAAATAATTTCTCTCAGAGGCTGAGCTCACCCTCCACCAGCCTTGCCCTGCTTTACCCACATCTCCCCTCACCTGCCTTGACCCTGGGGTTCCCCACCGGCCCTTGACACCTTTGCCCACCTTTACCCTCACCAATCTCTGGCACCCTGCCCTCCTTGACTCTTCACCTTCAGCCCTATGTCCCCCACCATGGACAGGGGAAATAAAAACAAAGATTTTAAAATCTCAGAGGCATATCTTTAATTAAGCTGTGGAGAATGTTTGTGTAAGGGACATTTAGGACCTGATGCACAATCTTCTGTTGAAATCTCGCCCTGGCTTAAATAAAGCCTGGATTAGGGCCTAACCTCTGTCTTGTGCAGATATTTCTCAAGTGCAAGAAGTGACAGATTATTCCATGCACACCTTAAATGAAAGAGTAGGGGCAGCTAAGGTAAATAATTTCTATTAAAGCAGAGCAAGGAAATGTTGGAAGACCATTCAGCTGTCCTTTTCCTTTTTAAAAACAAACTGTCAGAAGAAAAAGTAGTAATTGGGAAATGAAGTGCACTCCATATCTGAAAAGATGGTGTCTATAAAAGAACAAAAATCTAATATGATATTAATTTAGAATTACTCTCTCTCTCCTACCAGCTTCAAAGGATACGTTTACTTTTATAACAATAAATAGATATTTTTGTTCTATTAGGAGATTTGAAAAAAAGAGTTTGGCAGTTCCTATGCAGTTACTATGTTATTTTCTTAGGTTATAAATTACGAATCTTCAAACTGTACTCTGCTGGTATCTATGGCTACTCCTCAAGCAAGGTAAAAGAGAGTCTGTCCTCTGAAGCCAGCAGGACATCACGAGAGAAAAAGATCTCATTACATTGGATTTGAATTTACACTTACTCCCAGAGACAGAGACTCCAGGCCCTCCCTGGGCAGCTGTTCCAGGGCTCTGCCACCCTCAGGGTACAGAAATTCCTCCTCATGTTGAGGTGGAACTTCTTGTGTTTAGTTTATGGCCGTTCCTCCTCATCCTGTCCCTGGGCACCACTGAAAAGATTCTGGCACCATCCTCTGACACCCACCCTTGAGATACTTGTATGTCTTGATGAGATCAGTACCCAGCCCCTTCACACTGCCAGTGCAGGGCAGGATTTACAACCATTAACACCCACAGAAGTGAAGAGTGGAAGGATGAGATGAAGGCACCTTTTCATGCTCCTCACAACCCTCCAGACCAGAACTCAGATCATACAAAACTTGCCACCTCTACTGCTGGCCAGTCCCCAGACGCCTCTTCCAGCCCACATAACACCTTAATTCAGCACTGGCTGGGAGACTGGAAAGGCCCCAGTCATGATTTGTGGGAGACTGGGACAAGTCAGGGTCAAGGAGTCTGTATAAGTGACCCCAAGTTTGACTGGCTGCCCTGCAGACTGAAATACTGCCTAGGCTCCCCAAAACTTCATCACTGCTCACCAGTTTTTATTAAAGGGTCAATCACAGGTCAAAACTCATAGGAACATTCTGGATCCCTTCTCTCTCTATCCTCTAGGATAAAGAATAAAAGGAACAAGCCCACAGATTGTCTGTGAGTCATACCAGTGCATTTCTACCAAGTGCATTTGTAATATCCTCTTCATAACAAACATTGCAAACTCATCTGTGGGACTGACATATTTATGGAAATTTGGGCTTGTGTGGAAATCAGCCAGGACCAAAGTTTACTGGATAATTCACCCAGAACAAACAACTTACCCAGTGCTATGGTAATGCGATGTAACCTGTTTATTTGGTGACCTCTGTGAATTAGTGCCCTTCACCCCACCCTCACTGGGACATTGTTTATCCTCAGTAGAATTACTACACAGCTGGTATTATTTGTTATCTCTCTGGACACTCTCTGCAGAGGCACTTACAAATGAAAGGGCACAGAGACTCAAGTACCATCATCAGTTTTCAGAGGAAACTCAGCCTGCCACTTCTCAGGCTTCCCTTTGATTTGTGGATAAAAGCAGAGTCTTGAGGAAGATCAGTCTGGAAACTCTGACGAGCCACAGGTTTTGCACATACTGAAGTTTAACTGATTTTGCAAACTAGAAAGGAAAACCCTCATGATTAAAACAGTTGATATCACAGCATCATTTATTTTGAACTGTAAGTTTAGGTTTATGTATTATGCATACAGCCATAAACTAAAATGTGAGAAGTTCCACCTCAACATAAGGAAGAACTTCTTACACGGAGGGTGGCAGAGCCCTGGGACAGCTGCCCAGGGAGTGTGTGGAGTCTCTGGACACATTCCAAACCCACCTGAACACACTCCTGTGCACCTATGCCAGGTGGTCCTGCCTGGGCAGGGCCATTGGGCTGAGTGATCTCCAGAGGTCCCTTCCAATCCAAGCAATTCTGTGATTCTGTGAATTGCACTAACACTTCATAGAGGGTCATTAAATCTTGTGTAGCAGGGTGTTGTGAAAGCAATGAAATGACAGGACATGTGACCACAGCACTGACTGCCTTTCCAGAGGGAAATCATTGGGTCTGCAGCACAGCTGAGACTGAGCAAGATTTTTCTGACTGCCAGATGAACTCTGTTCAGAGATTGTAAGACAGTAAAACAAGAAACTCATACCTGAGAGAAATTAAAGAACACAAAATTAAGTGTGGTCAATAAGAGGAAATAAATTATTTCCAAGCCCAGCTCTCAGGCTCTGTTCCTGTGTGTGTAGAGAACATCCCACAGCCTTTACACCTCCTGCCTTGTGTCACGCCAGGCTGCCTCTGGTTTGCAGCCAGCACCTCTTGCTGTTGTTCTTGTGATTCCACAGACTGAGGAAACAGCAGCTCTTTATCTCTTTAATCACCGTTAACCAGCACAATCACCTCCCCATGATCACTAGGGCAGGGGTGCAAGGTTGTGGTTTCAAATGTGGTGATCTTGTAAAACTCTGACAGAACTCTTTCCAAAGTGTATTTCATAATTAGAGGAATGAAAAAAAAATATCTCCTTTCTGTCTAGTTTCTACCCTGCAGCCATCTGATTTGCTTGTACTCAGCATGCACTTCAACAGCAGAAAGGAAGGCAAGGACAATACAACACCCTTAAACCCCAATGTCAGCAAAGGAATCAAAGCCATTTATGTGGTGTGTTTACCTGCCAGCTGTTCCACAGGCTTCAGTTCAGCTTCCTCAGGATAAAGGGATACCAAAAATAAAGATTCTTTATGATGGAAGAAGGCATCAGAGTCACCCTATTACAAATGCATGCCTAAGTAAGAAAGAAAAGGACACAGCCAAAGAGCAAATGGACCCAAATCCCACATTTTGAAAGTCAAAAGGGGCATGAAAAGAAACCCGAAACAACTTCTGTTGTTTAAGTCATATTGATTCCCTACAAGGGACTATGAAAAATAAACTAACAAAGTTTTTTGCCATTAATTCACTCAATCACCATAAATCTAGAGTGGATCAATGATTTCAGGGCACTCCTCTGTCTTTATTACTAGCCAGCACAGTGACCTCACAGTGGTTGCAATGAAACTTCCATCCACAGGATTTCCAGTGTGCACACAGGTACCAGCCTTACACACCTCTCCATAAACCATTTCCAAATCAAATTCTGGTGAGAAATGTGATGCAAATCAAAATATTTTGAAGGCAGAGATGGCAACACAGAGCTGTAAGAGACCGAGATCCACACACTTTGGAAGGAGTCAATAATTTCCCACAGGAGGATGGGAGGATCAAGTAGCTGGATAGAGATTTGGTAAGAAACAGGGAAGGGGAGCTAGCTGGGGAATCTAGTACAGGATCCAGCTAGCAGAGGTAGAAACGCCCTGGTTAAAAAATCTGGAAAACACTTGGAGGATACTGGAGCTTGCCAGCAAGGCTTGGTCCAGGCATAACCCCCACACACTGAGAGTTGAAATGAGACAGGGTGGAGGGCGGAGCACTAATTCCTCAGGGATCTAAACTGAGGTTGTACAGGACATCCTAATTCTGGCATTTGTCAGTTTTTGCTCACAGAGTTTTGCATCATGAACAATCTCTTGCTGTTGCTTTTTCTGCACACTGTCATTTTTCATTTAAGTGAGGAGTGAAGTGTAATTTACCCCTACTGAACTCAGAGAATATATTTTCGTTTAAAGCTCTTTCACAAGAAATTTTATGTACCTGTACCTCACTGTCCTAAGTAGCCTTCCACTGTAACACTGCGAAGGCCTGGCCTTGACTGGTAGAATGCATTGGGATATTCAACAATAAAATTTAGAATGTAAGCCTGGTTTCCTTCATTAGTTACATCCCACTTGAAACTGCCACTGAAAATTAAAAATGAGTGCTGAGCTGAACAGGTGGAGTCACAAAACCTGTGCAGACATAACTTCAGCAGGATGAGTTGATCTTTGAAATTGCAAAGATGTGCACAGTGACTGATTTCTTTTGGCTTTAAGTTTTGTTATGAAAGTTTCTCTCAGCACTGTGGAGAAGAAAAGGGAACCTGTCAAAAGCAGAGACCTCTCATGAGTTTTGGGAATGCATTTTCTCTCAGCAAGGTTGCAAGCCAGGCTTCTACAATACCCTGAAATTCACAGGAGTCCCTGTTATCTTCCTAAGCTCTATGACATCCCCTGTCTTTCTAATAACTGTGATAAAAATAGCATGTGATTCCAGTGTGCCTTCAGAACTGTATCTAAAGAAGATGTGCAGTGACACACGGACATGGCCCAACTCCCTGGGATTACGCACAGTGATATCAGCCTACAGATTGGACAATAAATTTTTAACATTCATCTCCAGCTCACAGGGGAATTCACTCTGTGTTACAGAGTCTCCTGGGTGGAGCAGGCAGCAAAATTGTGATTCACGAAGTGTTTTGTTTAACAGGGAAGAGGCAGACTGAAGAAAAATGGGGCACTCTCCAAAAACTCTGCATTGCCTTGTGATTGTGCAATCGTTCCAGAAGGGAGTCATGGATGTTCTTCAATTGTTTGGAACTTGTACCAGATATTCCTGCAAAAATGAAGTGCTGAGGGCTTAAACCTGTGGGCAAACATGGTTGTTGCACGTGAGGAAGGACATGGAGATGTTGGAGTGAATCCACAGGAGGTCACCAAGGACATCAGAGGGATGGAGCAGTTCTGCTGGGAGGAAAGGCTGAGAGAATTGGGATTGTTCAGCCTGGAGAGAAGAAGGCTTTGGGGTGACCTCATTGCAGTGCCTGAAGGGAACCCACAGGAAAGATGGAGAAAGACTCTTGACAAGGGCCTGGAGTGACAGGACAAGGGGCAATGGCTTCACACTGACAGAGAGAATGTTTAGATGGGATATTAGGAAGAAATTGTTCCCTGTGAGGGTGGTGAGGCCCTGGCACAGGTTTTCCAGAGAACCTGTGGATGCCTCATCCCTGGAAGTGTCCAAGGCCAGGCGGGATGGGGCTCTGAGCAACCTGGGATAGTGGAAGGTGTCCCTGCCTGTGGCAGGGGGTTGGCACTGGATGATCTTTAAGATCCCTTCCAACCCAAACCATTGCAGATTCTGTGATTAAAGAGTAAGACAGAATTTGGAGTGGCCTTGCCCCATATAAATTAAATGCGGTAAGTCTGGATAGAGGGCTGCCATATCAGGAAAACTGTAAACTGTAGGGAATATAGGGATCAGAGATAAGGTGTAGATTTAATTTCCCTCTTTTGAAATACCCTGTTTTGTCCTACAGTGTCCAAAGCAGCTTCAGGTGTGCGTGAAGAACTAAATGGAATAAAGTTACATCCAGCCTGTCTTCACAGATCTCTAGAAATATCTGGATCTATTTTGGGTGCTTGACACTGTCTTAGCTTGTAAAAGAAGCCATACAGCTAGCCTTGGAAAGTAAATGTCATAAATTCATAAATCCACAACACAGGGTAAGCAGTAGAAACGGTGTTTTTATGCTATCCATTTATTTTGTCTTAAAACTGTCCCACAGCTTTGCTTTTCCTCTCTGCCTGTTCAGTCTCTGCCTTCTCTGTTGAGATTGCTACCAGCAGCACAAAAAGGGCTGGCTTCTCTACCAGAGGCTCAGTTGACACCCACAGACACATCTCACACAGCTGCAATCTGCTTGTGACAGCAGCTGGGACATAATAACCCACATTGCTGACTCCAGGTGAGAGAGCCTTTGGAATTAAATCCCTGTCTTTGGCATCCCTGCTGCTCAGGCTCAATGCTGGGCCTGACTGCAAAGTGGCACAGACTGCAGTGGAAGAGGATGAGAGAACAAAAGGGTACCAGGAGAGGCTGCCTGTTCCATCTCTCCTCTAACAGTAATCTAGAGTGTCACTTGTTCCTGAGCTATTCCCAATGACCTGAAATGCAGTGAGGAGGATATCAACATGAATTCTGTACTGCTCTTCTGACAACTGACTGTGTGCCTGCACAGAGCTTGTTTGTGCAGGCACACAGCACAGAAGCACAGAGCTTCTGATTCATTGTTTTAAAGAAAAATACCTTGGGACACAACAGCCTCTGCAGAAGAACCAAACTGAATGGAAGAAGTATGGCTCACCAACCACAGGATCTTGCTGAATTGAAATCTGCATTTTGAATTTTTAATTCCATGTGTTTTAAATGCTAGGACTCCTCATGAGAAAGAACAGATAAGTCAATCCCTTTTCTCATCCTGCAGTTCCCATGAAGCCCCACAGAGGAGTTTGGGAGGCAGCCAGCCTTGTCCTGTCTATCCTGCTTTCCCTCACCCACGAAACAGAGCCTTGTGCTGGGATGGACAACAGCACTTCTGATCTGGTCCTGTCATGGGATCAAATTTCACTTTTCAAATTATTCTAAGCTTCCTCAATGTCTATTTAGTAGGGAAAAGGCCTATCTCTCACCTAGAAATAAAGCCACTCTTAGACCAATTAGCTTCGAGGATAAAGCCTCTTGATTACTGCAATCAGATTTTCCTTACATTAAATGCTGTGAAAAACCCAATTGAAGAACAACAGAAATCACTCAGGAAGCCATTATTAAGTCATCTGAGCTCAGTGCATACTCACAGATATTCCTCTACCAGTATTACACAGAAAAGAACATGTTATCTGTACTTAGTGAAGGTATATATTAAGGTGGTCTGTGTGGGAAAACTTACTTGTATAATTTTACCACTGAGTTTACAGGGATTGCACTGCCCTTATAGATATTCCATTCAAAAAGAGTTCGGGGGTTTGCTTGTTTGCTTTTTTTTCTGACTTAGTCTATATAATTTTGAAAGTGGAACAGATTAAGCCAGGAAAAGGAAGTTCTAATTAGGAATAAGACCATCCCTATAGCATGCATTCAGTGACTGAATTTTACCTATTCCTGTTTCCCACACTGGAACTACCTTTATATAGGATCAAACCTTTTGTGCTTCTGCGTTTCTGGTGTCTCTCAGAATCTCCTGTCTACTACATGGTTTTAGGACAGCATTTAGGACTACATGAACATTTTGATTGTTTCTATAAGAACATAAGGTCATAGCGAGCCAAAAGACCTTACACACAAATGTTGTCTTAATAGTCATCACTGTTACAGCACTCCAAATGCACATAGAGTTTGGGAAAATCATTAAACACTGTCTATAACCATCACCAGCAGTAAATTATAAAAAATTATTCTATAAAGCAATTAGCAAGTGGGTTTGCTTGGGCACCAGAGCAAAGGCCCAGTTGAGTCCTGTGTTCTCATGGGGGCTGTGCACACCTCACTTCTAGCACCACATCCCACGTCCTTTTAGCTCCAGCACAATCAGCTGCTCTGTTATTTCTGACCCTGTGCAACAACTTCCAGATCCATCCCAGTTACTTTGGACCACTCTTCATGGCAAAGAGGGCAAGTGGGCAGCCCTTGTGAGAGCTCTTGGGACTGAAGGCAGTGCTCTTGATAGTCTGGCTTGACTGAGAGCAAAATGTTATCAAGTGAAAGGATTTTTAAGGAATATCTGAATGAAAGCCTGACTTGGCTGAGAAGCAGATGTATTTTTAGGGCTCTGCAGCACAGCTATGATACCAGAATTTAATGAGTTGCCACAAACCAGCTAGGTCAGTGTCAGGCTGGATTTTGAACACCCTGTAATCTCAAGTATACTTTGAAATCTCTGTTGCTGAAAACACAACAAATATCCTTGGTTTCATTTGCTCTGAGAGAACTGTGTATAGAGTTAGTTACTGCTGGTAACATTACAGGTCACAAGATGAGTTTGTTTTTGAGCTCTGAAATACCCACAGTGTGAACCAGCACCAAGCCCAGAGTGCTGAGGGCCTCCTCTCCATAAAGCTCTAAAATGTCACATAGTTGTCTTTGACCATTGCAATCCTTCCACTAAACCCTGACTATCAAGTAACAAACCTCGAGATTAGAAAGCAAATTACTTGGTTATGGTTTTCTTGAGGTCATTTTAATTCAGCAATTTCCTCAGGAACTGTGGAATTCTTAATCAAAAAGCATTTAATCTAGTGTCACTGAGAAAAACACCAATTCATTGCACTTCTGAAGTGCCTCTCAGCTAAAGATAGAAAAGTTTTTTACAAACACTGCTGACTCACACTGCCCCTAGCAGAGAAGTGTCATTACTAGCATTTTATATAAGGCAAAGCTGTAGCACTGATGTGTAAGTCTGTACCTGGGCAAAGTAAGCAGACAGGCACAAGCAACAACCCTCCAGTTCCTTTTTTTCTTTATTTCTACCTGATGTGCATAGGCTGATTATTCTTGTTCTTCTTCTATATTTTCATGTGTATATAGCTCTATTTATTCATGTTATCTACATACATATCTATATTTATATACTCCTACATATTCATTCATATATTTATAAAAATGTACAAAGGACTTTGGAGAACACTAAGCATTGCAACATCAATACATATTGCACAATTTAATTATTATGGCAATAATAATAGAAAATTTTATATATCACAAGTGTCATGGACAAACCCACAATTCCTACACCATTTACAACAGAACTGAAGAAGTAAAATAGGATTTTGGAATGATACTTAGCATATCACAATGCTTTCCCAACACCTGAATATTTATAATAATATTTTGTAATACAGCCATAGTTAAAATATTCTGAATTACAATGTATCCTGCAACTGATATTAAGTAAAATCAAACATCCAGCTCCCAGAGAAGAGCCAGGAAATCAAGAAATTGGAAAGTAGAACTTGCAACAACTCAAGTTTGAGGGTCTGTGTATTTACATGTGGAGGTTCCACGACTGACCCCATATTCTGGGCCTTTAGACAGGGTAGTGCATGCAACAGAATTCTCAAAGAGATTTAAAAATTATATCTGGGTGCACACTTGAACCTTTATTTTCCCTGGAAGGAGCACTGTAAACAGTGTACAAGTGAAAGCAAACTTAAGATGCAAACATGGAGTTCTCTAGAGTTAGATATGTGTGGCTGTGATCAAGTTGCAATGCCTGAATCAAGATGCTTTCCATTTGTGGTCTGGCATAGGTCTTTCTCACAGAAAGAAGACTAAAAGGATTTTCAATAAAATAAAGCAATTCTTGTATTCTGAAATGTGGGGTTTTTTTAAACTCCAACATTTTTTTCTTTGTTTGTTTGTTTTGAAAACTGATTTGTAGCAACTCTACTAACCCCTGGTTGAGTCGGTCGCCTTCCACCTTTCCCACTCACCCAGCTGGGAGCTGAAGGATTTTCCTTCTGGCTACTTCCTTCATGTTGATGACAACGCTCATTATTTCCACATACCTGCTTTGAAAAGAAAGCCAGTTTAGGAATCAAACATGCTACAACAAAAATGCTCTGTTTCTTCTGACTTTATGGAAGAACATTTTAAATAAAAGCCACGTGGGAATAAATATAAAGTCACATGTAAGGTCACTAGCTGTCACTAAGACTCTTTAACTTTAAAGGGTCAAAGTCTCAGGCTTTTGGTTAAATTGGGTTCCAGCAAGCATTGGTTGGCCAAAATCACAGTTGCTCTGGCTGCCCATGGACAACATATACCTCTCCAAACCTTTATGAGCCTCTGAATGGAGATTACCTCATTTTCCTCCCCTCTGTCTCTTTCCCTCTAGTTGGTGCTCTCTGCCTTATACCACTCCCACAAGTCTCACTGCAAAAGCCATCACATGTTTGGCTCCCCCTTTTCACTTCCTGCAGCCCTTCACAAATTCCTGGCAGAGAGGGAACAAGCTTTTTCACTCCTTCACCCTGGAGTTCTGTCAGTCCTTAGAGCTGTGTCCAAACCTAATCTCGGCCCTGGGCATACTTTTACCATAAAATCATCTTTTAAATTTCTCCACATTAGTATTGACATGAGCACCACCTCTAAGCAAGTTTACTTGAAGATTTCCTAGGTGCTGGGGGTTGTTATGACATGAGAGCAATTTCCAGGAGCAAATCTCTGGACTCCATTTTACCACTCCATTATATGACTCAGCCATGGATAGTGTGCTGCAATGGGTGACAAGAAGATAAAGGGCCACCCTTAGTCATGGCTTCCTGAAGGTCAGGCTGTTCTGCCAAAATTATCCAGGAGGGAATTGCTTTGTCACAGGCCAACCTGCCACTTGTAAACAGTTTTCCCATAGCCATCAGCTTGTGAGAGAAGCAAAGGGTAATAAACGAACTTTTCATCCAGGCAGCCCTGCTGATACTTCCAGGTGACCTGCAGAAGTGTCCCCATCTCAAAGGCAGCTCTCCAGATTTTCCTCTCAGCTATAATCAGAGTTGGCAAGTGCCAAATGTGTCAGCACACCTCAGCATGGTCACCCACATCAAAAGCAGGAGAGGTATGTGGTTTCTTAAATTTTTAGAAATCCTCCCATCAAATGCCACCTCTTCTCTCAAGAAAATGATGGCTAAACCTCTGGTTTGTTTTCTCTGGCACTGAAGTATCCATAATGTGATTTACTTGACTATGATGGAAGGAGGTGAGTTGTTTTCTTGTTTATATTGTTTGAAGATGTCGGCAATAATCTTGAATTCCTTTCACAATTTCCATGTGTGGCCACAGAGAACTATTATTTATCCCTTGATTTGCCCTGTTTTTCCCCCTCTACCAGAATTCTAGGTCAGAATAACCTCTTCATTTTGTTTCCTGAAGCACCAAAAATACACAAACGCATTATTGGTTTTTAAGTGCTAAACAACAAAAGATAAGAAAATAATTTTGACTTATTAATATGCCTGGCAGATAGAGAAAGACAGTGTCAGGTCATAAGATATCATAGCTGAGGTGCTTCACTTTCTGTCAATAGGAACAGTTCATTGATCCACTCTGGTCAATCGATCTACTGGAGAAAGCAGCTGACTTAGTTTCTTCCTGTGGGGTACCTTGTTATTGTTTGACCCCTTGCTACTTAGAAAATTGCCTATATGTGTTTGTGCAACATCATTTAAAATGGCCAATCTTATTGCTTAGTCTTGCCTGTAAAATGCCAACGCCCTAAGGCAGAAGAGATGAATCTGCAAACACTGCTCACAGCTAACTGGAAATTACTGGGCAGTTCCATAAAGTGTGGAAGTCCTTGGGACAAGTCAAGAGAGGGAATGCATCATGATGTGAGTGCGTCTCATCTCACTCAACATTTAGTTTCTGGGACAAACCCCCCAAGAATCAGTGGTAAGAACAGAAAGCTCTCAGTGGTAGGAATTGGCTTTTTCTCACTGAAAATGTGTGCTAAATATGTTCCTAGTCTGCAGGTTCAATTTGGCCCTGAAAGCTTAATTAGTGTTCCTTAGCAACAGGGAAACATCCTGATTGACAAAGGCCGCCGGTTTTGGCTGAGGCTTCAAAGTGCTCACTTCACAGTTATTTTTAAACTTCCCAAATTCACAGCTGAGCATTTTGATTCAGAGTGAAATTTATCAACAACAACAGAAAAGAAATGTCCCCAGAGTGATGCATTTCTGAGGAAAATGGGAGGCAGCTCAGCTCAAACTTTGTGATCTGTGGCAGCAGCAGTTTTTTGCCTTATTCCTCAGTCTAGAGAAGAAAATGGGGCTATCTGGGTAAAGAGGAAACCAGAGAGTTCAACAATTAATGAAAAATTTGAAGAGAGTGAGGAATTTGTATATAACTTTTGTAGATAACTTGTGAAGTCTTTTGCTGTCAGCACTAAAGAGCTTCAGGAGGGACTCAAGGTAAAGTAGACAAACAGTGAAGAAAAATCAAAAGATAAAAAAGCACGTATTCATACAGTTCAAAATCATAACACTATTGTATATTTGAGGATATTATTCCATCATCATCAGAAATAATGTCTGGTGGCATACTTGTATAAATCTGCCTACAGCATTTGCACTTTTTGTGTTGTAATAAAATTAGAATGATGCTTACACGTCTATGTATTCAGTTCTGAAAAAATCCAGCAGTAATATGTACTACACATGAATATTTGTAAGAGTAAAAAAATGATTATACCCTTGTTTAATTTTTAAACTGAGATTTTGGATATTATTAACTCTCCCAGCAATATTAAGAGGAATAATTTCATAATTCAGTAGTGAAAAGAACTGCAAATGAACCGTAAGTAAATAGAGCTGAATTATCTTTTGCAAAGATCTGAGACTGAGGGTATGCGGGTCGCATGTGAAAACCTACAGAAATCAGATATATTTAATGTGTGACAGACCACTTTTCTCTGAGTTCCCATGGTCAGGAAATAAATCTGCAGGCATACTTCTCCCTCTGCCTGCAGCCCTGTGTCCTGGAGCAATGTGACTGCATTGCAGTCTCAGGTGCTTTGGTTTGATTTTCTATGTATTGAAAGTTTTTAGTCTTAACAATTGCAAGGGGGAAAAAAATTAATCTTGAAACCAAATGTAGGGAGTGGCAAGAGCACTGACACCCATGTGGAGAGATGTGACAGGAGATGGGAGCACAGCGAAAGAATGCACACAGATTATCCACACTGTGCTTGCAACAACCTTTGGAGCAGCCCGGGAAGGTTCATACCCAGAAAGGAGCTGTGCCATACAGAGGTAGGTGGGACCTCCTGGCCTAGAGCTGGGACAAAGTAAATTGTCCTTAAAATGTGTGCAGGGTGATGCCAAATCTGCAGCAACCAGGGCTTTGTTCTACAGGCTGCTCCTGTTTGTTCCCAGCATCTGCTTGTGTGAACACAACCTCTGATGTCACCAGCACCTCCAGGTGCCAATTCTTACTCTGTCTCCAGCTTTCCCCTGTGCAGGAAACCAGCAGAACACACATGGAGGAATCAGCTCTGCAGAAGACCAGAGTGACACACAACAAAAGAAAATGAAGTTTTGGCAAATGAGACAAACCAGACTACATGAAATAGACACCCAGTAGCTGATGTTACCAATGATTAAGACAGAGCAGGAAACAAATAATGAAATCTGGTCTATTACAACTGACTCCTTCAGGTTTTAATCTTAGAATCACAGAATGGTTTGGGCTGGAAGGGACCTTAAAGACCATCTCTTTCCAAACCCCTGCCATGGGCAGGGACACCTTCCACTATCCAGGTTGCTCAGAGCCCCATCCAGCTTGGCCTTGGACACTTCCAGGGATGGGGCAGCCACAGCTTCTCTGGGCAACCTGTGCCAGGGCCTCACCACCCTCACAGGGAACAATTTCTTCCTAATATCCAATCTAAATCAAGTTTCTGCCAGTATGAATACATTCCCCCTTGTCCTACTAATACCTGCACCTATAAAAATGTCCCTTTCCTGCTGTCTGCTTTGCCTGGATTTAAGAGTTAAGAAAAATCTTCCTTACAGTCCTCCCTGGTTGCAGGATTACTATTTGGGTGTGTAAAGCTAAGCATTTGTGTAAAGACTTCCCTGTGTCAAGCTGAAAGGCTTTTCCTATGCTGGCATTCCTAGAAATCACATTTTAAAATACTTCAAAGTCTTTTTGTATTTATCTCTTCCTTTTAAATGTCTATTCATGTACATAATTTACAATATATATAATATATACTTGTAGTAGTAAATATTTATCATTCACAAATAAATAAGTGTATGTATTGCAGAAGAGGACAGAAAGAGTGTGTGTATTCAAGGTGTGATAAAGGTGATACAGGTGCACAATTATAAACCTACAGAAGGAAGAGATGGTAACCTACACATGTTGTAAGTCTTAAGTCTGCTGTTGTATTTTTCACACATTTTGCACATGCATGCATATGCACAGGGTTTAAAAAATACGTGTATTTCATGTATTACTGCATTATTTCTTGTCTTGCATTAGCACATTTATTAATATATTTTGCACAGATTTACTGAGCTTCCTGCAACTTCTACACTGTTTGACATATCACATTAGAATTTACCATTTGCCTGTGGTTATAATTCTGCCAGGTTTGAACTCTTTGCACTGAATTCTTACATAACTTTGCCCTGCTTCTAAGTTACTTTCTTTGGAGAGTTTGAATAAATGTTATTTAGCCATTTTTAAAGAAATAAACTTATGAAAAACAGCCAGTGTAACCTATGGTGAAAATTGTTCATCTTATGAACATCTCCAGCCACAGCCTGGAGAAGAAAATTTAGAGAAGAGCAATTCCCCCAACATCACCCATCCATGTTGTTGTGTTTTTTTTTTTTTGTTGTTGTTGTTGTTGTTGTTGTTGTTGTTGTTGTTGTTGTTGTTGTTGTTGTTGCTGTTGTTTTGTTTTTTGGGGTTTTTTTGGTGCAAATATAGCAAATATATTCAGATTGACCAATATTTTATTTTTTAAAAACATATTTTGCTCTTCTGAATCTGGCTCAAATCTTGGCTTTCCCAATAGTGATCTCTGAACAGGGCTGAGAGGATAATATGTAACAATAAAGTCACATTTGAAGAAGAATTTTACTTGGATTTTACTTTCCACTTAGTCTTGACTGACAGTGAGTGCAGTCCTATAAGGAGATTTGGGCTGTATTCCTGTTTGAAGCTTAAGGTTAATTTGTATTTTCAAAATGCAGAGCTGCTCTGGAATTGCTTACCAAGACACTAATTTAAAAGCATTCACTTACAGAGCCAGTCTGGCACAATGCTGCAATTGCAGAGTGCACATAATGAATGTCACACACACCTTTTAATGAAGATTTGTCTTTTCTTGTGCTTGTCATGGGTCAGCATCTTCCACTCTGCATCATTTGTAGTAAATTCCTGTTCATTTTACCATCCCTCTTTTTGCTCTGTTGTTGAAGAAAGTTGTAAGACAAGTTCTCAAATTGTTTTTTCCTCTTTCAACAGCCATATTTGTCTTCTGTTGCAGTAGAGAGGGGTGTACCAAGCCATAGCCTGAGAAAAGCCAACCAAACAATATTTCACAGCCTAGTTATATTCTACATCTTTTCATGAAGGTAATTGTTTTGTGTAAATCAACAGAGAAGGCTGAAAGGGGTGGTATTTTAATGTGCTTCTGAGTTATTTAACATTTAAAAGATAAATACTTATCACCACCACCAAATTCCAGCTTTTTTGCATGAGTCTTTAAAATCCATTTCCAGTTTTTAAAAATATTTAGGATAAATTCATAATTTTAGAGTTTTAAAATTCCATTGCTCCAAATAAGTAAAGAGGTTAAAGAAGGGGAGAAAATAGGAGTAAGTATAGCCAAACTGAGTTAGGAAAGGAGTAAATGTGAAAAGGTGAGACTAAAAGTCAACATTCCCTCAGCAGTCTGTAAGGTGTGAATTATGGTGCCTCAAGGGAGTTGTATAATTTACACAGTTTATGAAAATCACAGATGCTTTCCCTGTTTTCACTAGCTCAAGTTTGTCTGGCTAAAAAATTACCAAACACACAATTACCACTGGGCAGCTCTGGGGTAAAAATGATCTTGGGTTTTCTCTCATCCTCAAACTAACAGAACTTTGTCTAAAAATACTCAGCAGGGCTGCCAAGCCAACGGCAGTTCCTAACTGGGCAGCCTGGACTGGATTGCTCATAGCTGAAACACGGGCAAGGACTGCTGGGCTGCTCTCAACAATCACCTTGTTTCCTTCAGACCCTAATAACCAACAGCCACTGAAGGCAAGGCTGACAGAGAGAGATCACAAGAATTCTTGTGCTTGATTCAACAAGGACTTGAACAACACGATCCCAAATCTCTGAAGGAAGCCAAATGACAGGGCTGCCACTGGACAAAGTTGGTGATTTTGCTCCTGCTTGACCACGGGGCTCACAGACAATGACTTGTCCTAAGTCTCACCAGATCCTCCCAAAGAAAATCTGAGGGAAGTTTGTGAAGTACTGAAGCATTTGCTGCTCAAAACTGCAAAGATTTAAGACAAAATGGCTCCTGGATATTTATACAATGTAAGAACTCAGTAAAACATTATGTTTTCCCTTTTCTCATTGATTTTTGTAACACTGGTCACTGCATGATCTGTGACATCAAAGCTGAAAGAACTTACAGCTTAGTTTTAGTGATTATTTTCAAGTACCTTTCCTGTGGATTAACAGAGATTAGCAAAGGCACATTTTTTTTCCAAGGTGTGATGGTAAATCCTGTGCTTTTTAGTCTGGCTTGCTGAGAGTAAGATTAAAAATAGGCAGTTTCTTTTATTTTCTAAATTACATAGGGCATTGGAAGAGATCAGTGACATTGGCTTTAGAATTCCAGTCTCTGCTTGATTCTGGATTCCCCCTGTTCAGGGAGAAGCTGTCTCTACCGGAGACTAGACATTTTTTGTATTTTTATCCTTACACAAAAGATTTGACAACGTTGTGCTTGAAAATGTGAATTCAATTACCTGTGACCTTTATCACCAACACAGGAGCAAAAGGACCCATTATGAAAACATTTCTCTTACATGAGACAACCACAACACGTTTTTGCAAATCGTGTTCCTAAAGGATTTGGCATTTGCCATCTGTGATAAAATAGCTGCAACCATTTCCTGTGAGTCAAGGCAATTCTCACTCAATTTTAAAGGAGAAAGATCCTTAAAAAATAAAATGGTCTCCTCCAAAAGTCCTCACCATACTCTGCCAAGGTGTATTTGTGGCTTTTTCACACATCCACCAGAAGACATCATTGAGTGTGGCTCTTCTGAGCACCCCAAAATTGCATTTTCAGCTTTCTTATGGGAGGGTTCATACACAGCTGCACTGAGCTGGGAGATGAACAGACCTTGCCTCCTTTTATTCTGCCAGACCTCGATTTTCATTTCAGAAAAAGGAACCAGCACTAGTGGTAAAAGAGGCCTCAGGCCACATTCCAGCCTTCTACACCAGAATCTAAGTGGAGGACTCTGCCTTGGTTCAGCTGCTGCTCTCTCAGGGGGCTGGAAGGGCTCCCTTGCTGGCTTGGCTGACACAGACACTATTGTGCAGGAATTTTAGATGCAAAAGTTGGCAGCCTGAATATGACCCTTGGAAATTAGTAAACCAGAAGAGATTTTCTGCTTGCCTGTGCTGGGTTCAGACTGAAAAAGAGAAAATTTAGGTTAGATATTAGGAAGAAATTGTTCCCTGTGAGGGTGGTGAGGCCCTGGCACAGGTTGCCCAGAGAAGCTGTGGCTGCCCCATCCCTGGAAGTGTCCAAGGCCAAGCTGGACAGGGCTGGGAGCAACCTGGGATAGTGGAAGGTGTCCCTGCCCATGGCAGGGGGTGAAATTAAATAATCTTTAATGTTCCTTCCAGCCTAAACCATTCTGTGATTCCATGAAATAGAAGCTGTTGCAGACCCTCTCCCTCAATTCATTGCTTATCCCAGAGCCTTTTAATTATAATATGAACAGTAAGAATTAATTCACATGTTCAGACTCTTTTCATCACCATGGATGTCAGGTGCACATATTTGTTGTTTTCTCTTTAAAGCTTTTCTGGCTTGCAATGGAACCATCTGACTTCTCATCTTAGCTCCTACCTACCTCTCTAACTCTTATTCAAACAGGCAAAAAGATACATCTGAACTAGCTGGAGGGGAAGTAATTTCTGAAGAGCAGCAGCCCATGCACTGAATTTTAAACATCTAGTTCTGGCATAATATCAAAGCAGAGCACATCATTATCTTCCTCTTCCAGAACAGGAAACTAAGGCACAGAGTGTCATCATCATCTTGCCTAAAGTCATCCAAGGCAAAGCTGGGAACAGAGTCCCATTGCCAGAACTCTTGTTTATGGCTTTCTGTGCTGGCTAGCAGCTGTCCTCGGATAGTGGACACACTCTGGAAAGAAATATATTTTTTTTTTATTTTCAGATGAGATCCTACTCTAGTGACACCTCAGTCAATACAGAAGCCCATAATAATTCCTTCAGCAGCAACAAATAAAACTCATTTCCTTTCCAGTTCCCTGATTTGTGGGTTTCTTATCCAAGGTTCACACCTCTGTTGGCAAACACTGGCACAGCTCAATATTCTGACAGTACAGGGAGCATTTTATGTGAGCTATGGTTGGAAAAAGAAACATATCCAAAAGGACTCTGTGGGATAGCCTCCCTTTGCTGGGCAACATGAAATGATGAACAACATGAGATGCTGGACATGTCATGCAAATGCCAGGCTTGTACTGATGATGGACATTTGCAGCTTTTTCTGAACTCACCATTATTTGTGAGTTGCAAGCTTTTCTTAAAACACAGATTTAAGTTTCACTTTGTACCACAAGGCTGACAGTGTACCCTGGTCTGGCAGCTGAGAAAAGGCACTCATACATCCCCCACATCCCAGGGGAAATACAGCCACTTGGACATCCTGGTTCAAGAGATGCTTTCCTCTGCTTCAGAGGAACAGTTCAGGGTCTTTCCAAAATGACTGCCAGGATCAACTTCACCAATTTTCGTATTTCCGGCAGCAGTGAAAGCACGGAAGTTGGTTTGAAAGTGCAAAAGCATTGATTAATTGAAAAAAACTCCCATGTATTTCCTTATAGCAGCTAGCCTAGATGTCAGTAATTACTGGTAAATAATTGTACCAGAGGCAGAATATTTACAGCACTGCCACTCAACTTTTTTATGTAGTGCCTTTCATCTGAAAAAATTCATTTTCATTAAAATTATTAGTCTATTTCTCTTTCACATTTAGATGGCATCCATTACCTTCAGAAATTAAAAGATTCTTTGAGGGGCACAAAGCCATCAGTTTACAGTTTGAATTTGGGTTTGTCTAAATTTATATAGGCTACAGCCTCTAAGGCTGCCTTGGATATTAACTTCCTGTGACAACTGGGAGTTGTGTAGCTGATTCTCTTCAAAAGTTTAGACAATTCCTCCTGTCTCTCATGATTTTTTCCTTCCTGGAGAATGACAAACCTTCATTATTAACACTTTAGTTTTAACTCAGGGAGTTCATGCTCAAAGACTTCAGAGATTTCAGCCCTCCCTTGTTTCAGAATCCCAACAAAGCAGGGTCTGTTTTGCATCTGCACTAAGATCAGGGACTTCTTGTGCGAGCTGGGGAACATTCAATCCCCCTTAAGCACAGGAAAACAAATTTATCACTCGAGTGTTCCTTTAGGTAGTGCACATGTCAAGGGAGCCCTTTCAAACACTCAGTCCCAGACTGTAATACTCATCATAGGTCTTAACAGACAGACTGGGAACCAAGTCTAAAAAATGTTCAGCTTTTGACATGGCATCCACTGCAATAAATTTCATTATTTAGTATAGATGCAGTGCCTTGTCTGTCTTCTGTGCATGTAATAATTTTGCCCTTGCCACATTCATCTTGTTCCAATAAGTTTAAGTCAGAACTCAGTGTGTTGGGACAACTCTGTCCCAGCATCCCAGAGAGCCTATGTGCTTGCTTAAAATAGCCAAGTCCTCATCCACAGTGTGACAAATACCACCCACCCACCCCAAATAACTCAGCAGAGTGGCGTAGCAGTGAGTCACACTTGCTCAGGACAGCCAGGCTGCCTCCAGGCTGCCGCTGGCATTGATGGATTTGGAAGCAGAGCCTCAGGGAGCTGCCCCCTCCACATCCAGGAGATGTGCACAGCAAATGTAACACTTGGCTGCCTCTCCTCTGCCTTCCTGCAAACTTTGGGAACCCATGAGATCTCTGCTCCTACTGAGTCCTGGTCTATTTGTGGTTCTTGTCAGCACAGGGAGACTGGAGGTGGCTCTCCTCCTCTTCTGACTTTCATCTGGCTGCCACAGTCTGGCATGTTTCTCCTTCCTCAGTGCCTGTGGGACCACACTCTAAGCTGGCCACTGAAATAACTCAGCACAAAAAGGCTTTTTTTGGGGGGGATATTATTTTAACCTGATGTTTTTTGGCAGTCTCTGCATGCTTCTGTATTGCTGCAGCCGGAGGAATGGACAGCTGTGCCTCAAAATTTTGGAAATGCTGCAACTTAGACCTACAGCTGGTTTGTACATACACCATATAACAGTGGCCTAGGGCTCTGAAAACAGAATTACATCAGCAACAAAGAGAAAACCTGACACTTTTACCCTTAGGAATGGTCTAGAAACAGATTGGTCAATAGGAGAAAGTTTTTAAACCATAGGGAAGACAAAGATCTTCCTGATCTTACGAGGAAAGTTGTGGGTGCCAATATATTTCTAGGGGGAAGAGAGAAAAAAACACATGGGAAAAGACACCTCCTAAAATGGTCCAAAGAGGACCTGGGCAGGGATGCACAGCAAACTTTATTCTCTGCCTGTACATCTCAAACAGAGCTGCTGAGTCAAGAGCCCCTTTTTTGTTAACACACGAAAATCTAAGAAAAATCCCCAAGCTCCTTCAGAGTCAATGTCAGTTTTTCATACAGGCTTGGGGTCTGCACATAGGAAAAGAGAGAGCAGTGGAAGAAAAGCAGAAAGGAAGGAGAACAGGCCACAACACCCAACACCAAGACTATGACTCCACTCACCACGAAACTTAAGAGCAGGTAAAATTCTTCTCACTTTACTTATAAAAGAAAGTGGAGCTCTGTCACACACTTCCTCACATTCCTTCCTGCTCTTTTCCACTGCGACTTCTCTCTTTAGTCAGTCATCTTTGTTGTATGTTTCTTTACATTCAAATTGGTCAATCTTTTGAATTTTGAGGAAGTCCTTTGCCTGAGAATTCCTGGGGATATAGCTTTTCTTTAATAAAATCCAGAGTGACTAAATTAATAAAGGACTGACAAAATTAACAAAGACCGAGTAAAGATAAGATTTTTTTTTTTTTTTTGTAACTGGAAATCCGGCTTTACCAGCAATGTTTTTGAAAGAATCCTATAATGAAATATGCATGCTTCTATCTTTGTGTTCTGGTATCTTATTTCTTGGCACCCCAGATTCTCAATTTATTAATATCACAATCTACATATATGTCTCATTGGGAATTTGGACCTTAGCCTGTGCACTTCCTATATTTGACCTTAAAATTCCAAATGTATAAATACCTTTAGAACTAATTTTCCCAAACCAATCTGGGGTTTGCACTAAGTTTCCATGCACCTCTCAGCTCCATGCCAAAGCCATACAGGAGGAAGGGAGCTGGTGGGGAAAGTGAGACCTGTGGGGTTTCTCTGGGAACTTGTATAAGACAGAAAGATGTTGGATGTCAATAGATTTCTGTGACTTTAAATGAGGGAGCAACTTCTCTAGGGAGATGTTTACTGAATGCTTCAAAGCTCTTTTAGCAAGTTAGTTTACTTTCCAAAACAGTGGACCAGCTCCTGTGAGACTAAAATGCTAAAGTGTGTGGGGAAGGATTGGTGTGTGTTGATGCTGCAGTTTCTTCTGCTGTGTCCTGCTGTTCTCTGGTGGAACAAAATCCAACGTTTTCCATGACATACTGCACATTGCAGAGAAGGAAACATGTCAGTGCTCTCAGCAATGACCATAAACCAAACCATGACAAGTTTCACCTCAGCATGAGGAAGAATTTCTTTACACTGAAGGTGGCAGAGCCCTGGAAGTGCTTCCCAGGGAGGTGGTGGAGTCTCTCTCTCTGGGGACATTCCAACTCCATCTGGACTTGTTCCTGTGTCATCTGCTCTGGGTGACCCTGCCTTGGTAGGGGGTTGGATTCAATAATCTCCAGAGGTCCCTTCCAACTGTAACAACTCTGTGAAAACAGACACCCCAAAACCACAGCAGATTTACAACTGTTCAGGTGTGGAAGTCAGGGAAAGGTTTGGGGTGATACTCACTCTCTGTAGACACTATGAGTGTCTGTAAGCATCAGTGCCAGGATGCCAGGATGCATGTGGCAATACTATCACCTCCTTGCACACAACTGAGAGCTGAAAATCCTAAAACATTGAATCCCGATGCTGCTGAAAATCCCGATGGCTCAACTCCCATCCGTGTCTTAGGATGACACCGGTCAACAATCTAATTAAATACAGAACCTTCAGGGTGCTTTAAACATGTTCATATATTCTCAAAAGCAACTGGATGTAAATGAAACTCAGTTATAAACAACCTAAAATGTCCTAGTTGGTCAAACCCACGTATTTCTAGTGAATTTGTGTATATTTGTATTGTGGCTTCATGGCAAATGAGCTTTAGCTCTCTAGAAGAGCTCTCTACAAGTGTTACTAAATTATGTGTTCACATTGAGACACTCCAAGCATGTTGGATAATGCAGCACTAAATTAAAACATTGTGTATTTTGTACGACACTGTAACTGTATTTATTTAAAGGGTATAACAAGAAAAGGTAGAGTTGAAATTCAAACTGACTGGAGTGAAAAAATGAAAGCGTTGCCATTGTGGGATATCATAATAGTAATGAACAAGTGAGAATGGAAAGAATTGCTTGATTTATGCCTTTAACAAGCTTAACCACACACAAAGCAAACTGTCATCGCCTTTTACTCTTTATCTGCAACAATTAGCAGAGCTAATGACTCCTTTTTCTTTCTGTATGAGACAAGATGTGATCCAATCCCCACTGGAGAAGAGTTCACACAATACAAGGAAATGCACAAAGGGGAAGGTGATCCCTTTTATCTCCTAGTGTTTATCTGGAGTTATTCTCCCCAAGCCCAGCCAGACACTGTAGTGGATCTCATTATTTAGAAATTGCTTTGGAGCTCAGAACACAACTGGAGCTTTCATGCTGGCCTTCAAAGGGATCTTTTCATGGCTCTCCCTATAATATCCTGAGAATTACACAGATCTCTTTACAGAAACATATGCAAGGAGCACCATGGGTCTACAAAGACCGAGTCCATGAGAAAAATGGATATAAAGTCGACAGAATTACAAAATGAATGAGAGCAGAGAGAGCAGCAGGCATCAAAGAGCTAGGAGTCAGGAAAGTGTTTGATAAAATGCCTCTCAAAATATTATTTACCATTGGCTCAGACATAAATACTGTCACAGGAGCTGTCTGAAGGACTGCAAACACGGAATAATAATAGACAAGAGGGTTGTGTCTCATATGTTTCCTATAGAGACAAGGGGTAGCTCTCATTTCATGGAGCATCTCTACTTGTGAGTTGTGAGGGGGAATAAAACAGCTGGTTAATAAAATATGTAGATAACATTAAGTTGAGAGGAGAGGGTAGAGAAACACAAATGAGAGCAAGAGCCCTAGATACAAAGAGCCCTAGAAAGCTTAGAAATATGAGCAGGAAATAAGTGAGATTCTGCTCTTGGAAAATGGTGCACTAATTTATCAGGGGAGAAATGGCATTCACTGGAGGGAAAAGTATGGAGAGCAATAATGCTGAAAGAAGGAGAGGAGGAAGCCAATGATGCATTTGCAATTTGACAGAACAAAAAAGGCTGTTAGGGTTTTGTGGCACTGTCCTTGTGGAGCAGTGAGCTCCAAGTGGAAGATTCCCTTTGTGCAGCTACGGAGAGGGAAAATTGGGAATACTGATTCTGTTCTTCACCAGTGCCTGGTGTGACCAACCTCCACTTTGAGAAAACTTCTCCTAGGACTAGAGGCAGGTAAATAGAATTCTCCCACTTCTAATCCTGGCAACACAGAGTTCACACACCCCTCACACCTTGTCCTGAGGCACTGATCATAAGAACTCATCCTCGACACTTGGTTTTGGTTTAACTCCTACACTGATAGAAATGCTGGATTTAGGCTGACATGAGACCAAAATAAAATGTACTGAGTTCATTTCAGGACATTTTATCACCAGAAAATTACTGACAATTAACAAGGAATTATGAAGAGCATGGGATCCAGGGGTTAATATATGTGGAGGGATAAAAGAGCTAAATGCACGTCTTCAATAGATAATCACAGGGATCACAGTATGGGTGTAGCAGGTGGATGGGAAATCTCAAAAAGGGATGAGAAACCTCAGAAAGGCAAAGCCCTTGTGCAGCTGAACTATCACCAATAAAATATCCCTGTAAAAGGAAAAATGTAGGTTGAGTATTGTGGAATCAACCTCAGCAATAACATAAACAGGCTTATCCAACGACCAATGCAGAAGAAAAGTCTGTAGCAGGCAGTGTCCACAGGAGATAAACCTTAAAACTGGAGTTGTCAACTGTTGTCCTTTCTCTGGAGGAGACAGATTCAGGAAAATTGAAATCAGCTGAGGATCTGTTTTTCCAGCTCTCTCCCACCCTTAGTACATGTAGCAGTAAATTAAAGATGGCAAATGCCTTTTTGGGACAACTAACTTCCCCAGGAGACAATTCTTGATTTTTAAATGGGATTTCTAGGTGGGTGTAAACCACCTAGAGCCCAGTTCACTCCTTTGGCTGCCTGTTACTGCCTCAAATACTTCATGCAGCCCACAACTGTGGGACCCTCTGAATCCCTTGCAGTATCTGTTCTGTTCTTTGATTCAAAACTGGGTGGGATCAGTTGAAGACAAGGCCAAATCAGCCATGAAGTCTGTGTTTCTTCCTCCTTTTAGGGACCACCTTCACAAGTAGATATCTCTGACTTCGTACTAACAGCCACTGGTGGGGACAGGGTGAAAGCAGGTGATTTATCCTTTCTGAGAGGGAAGTCCAGTGTGGGGAACATACTTCAAGTTGTCCCTGAAGCAATAAGTGAGATATTTATATTTCAAACATTTGATGTTCTCCAATATTCTCCTGGATAATGACTCAATCCCTTACCAAGAGTTTGCTTGTGTTTCACAGCTCATGTAAACAAGACACTGCAGCAAACACCTTCTCTTCATACAAAAATAACCTGAAGGGAAGTCCCAAACATGCCTGTACCTGGATGTAGACTTTTGGTAATCCTCCTAGGCAGATTCCTTCCAGGATTCTCCATGCATCCCAGGCTCTGGGCAATGTTCCCTCAGCCAGCAAACAGAGGGCTGAAGCGGTTCTGGCATTTTCCAGTTTGGCATGTCAGTACCATCTCTGGGCTGACCTGATGAGCAAGCAAAAGGCAGACATGGAGTTACGCAATATTAACAGAAAGACGGATTTTGAGAAACAATTTTTTTTTGGTAACAAAAAATGGAACATTTAATTTCCTCTTTGACTCTAATTGCAAAGTGATGCTTAACAAACACTCCTCTCAAAGCATTAAAATCTATGGTTATAAAATAGAGCACAGCTGGCAAACTGAGTATTTCTTACTGACACATAGATTTATGACCTCATTGGAAATACCTTGGGTAACAACAAAATCAATAAATTATGCCATCAGCAGTATAATTTTCACCCTGCAACTTCAGTGCTGTTACTCAGCATAGCATCAGCTGTGAATGAACATCAAATATATCAAGGCTTCCTTTCAATTACAAAATGAAAGTGGTAACATCTAATCTCCTTTTTGATGCCCTTTTCAAACAAAAATGTTCAAGAAGAGCCCCCCCCCC
>VWZU01012975.1:140372-201136 GCA_013397095.1 Sterrhoptilus dennistouni
TATATATATATATATATATAAATCCTATGTACATGGGAGGCAGCTCAGGTTAATTGAATGCTGATTGAGTGTTCAGTTTGGCTGAATGCTCCAGACAGATCTACATTCATCACTTCCAGGGTGAAAATTCATCTTGCTCTCACTAGTTGTTTCCTAATCAGCTGACTGCTCAATTCACTTGATTGCTGCCTCTGACCACACTATGGCTGGCTGCATCCTTTGCCTCCCAATCACACTAATTGACCACTTAGTCAAAAATATTCCAGGTTTCAGTGCTTTGCTCACAGCTAATTGCACTCTAATGTATAATTTTGGCTGAGCATTCAATGTGCATTTCCAGGATAGGCACAGTATTTTAGGAGGCACTTGAATTAGAGGATTAGTGGAAATAATCTGCATGAAGGCATCACGTGTGGTCCCATGATCCTACAAAACCTGGGAGACAGCAACTAATTTAGAGTCTGTCCAAGAGTTTGGGCAGAGAGCGCAACTGGGTCTGTATAAGAAATCACAGTGTTTCAAACAAAATTTAACAAGCCAGTTCTGTGCCAAACTAGCATCCATCCATGGAAAACTGAAGGCCTCTCCCATTTACCAAAATAAGGTTCTGTTAGAACTCCAACCATGTCCTCTGCACTCTCCATGTGCTATTCAAAATGAGAGTTATTAGAAGCCGATGAGATTTAATACATAAATTTAAAAGCAGGGTATCAAGGAGTGACTCTCCTGCCATCAAACATTAAAATAACACCATGTTATTTGCAATAATAACAATTTGCACAAACAGCAGGGAGCAAGCTGAATAGTGCTGGGAAACTTATCTTTGTCAAGAAAAGCGTCTGTTGTCAAAGAGATCGAAATTAATTTGAGAAAGTGCATTCTAGTCAACACTTTGTTTGCATTATGTGCTGCTAGTGCAAATTAAGCACCATATAAAGTTTACCTGAGGTTGTTAAAGGTTTGTTTGCTGCCGAGAAATTAGTTTCTTAACACTAACCATTTCTGACAAATCAAGGAAATCCAGCATGTAAAAGGAGCAAGCAATTTACTTACTGAAAAATGTACCGTCCTATATATTTAGAGATTTACCTACAGTTTTGTTCCAGATCTACTTTTAAAGGCATAGAATTTTGCAGATCTGACCTTATTCCAGATGACTCTGGAGAACTAGGAAGCACATCACAGAGACTATGTGCTTAGAAAGCAGAAAAACTCAAAATGTGGAAAGCAGAATTTCTGTGGGGCTTTCCCAAGAGATTGCCTTGTGTTATCTTGCACCTGGTGTAAGTCCAGAGACTCCACCTGCACACTCAGAGATGGAACTCCCTGAACCCCTCTCTACAATACTCAGAATATTTCTTAGTTTTCACGAAGTCATTAAACTAATATTTGTAACAATACCAATAATATTCTGCTAATAGGTCTTCACATGATTTGAAGGGACAGCAGAGGGCATATGTGGTCTTACTACCAATAAGGAGCTATTTGAGAGAGGAAGTTTTCAGAAGTAGAAACTTCAGCATCTTCTATGATATCAAGAATTGGAAGAAAGGAGCTGTTCTTGTCTGCTTAATTATAACTTGTAACAATGGTAGGGCTCACTATGAAGGTGCTGTTAGAAACTGCACAGCATAACCAGCTCCATGAATCCAACAGGGTTGGAGGTCAAAAGCAATATATTAATTTGAATTCTTGCCATTCTGAGATAATTTAGGGATGCCTCATCTTAGCTAATGTGTCCCATGCTCAGACAGAGCCTTTGCCTGAGCTCCCAGCTGAGGGAGATGGATGAGACCCCCTGGATCCACTGGAGATCAGCCCTGTTCGAGGCTCCTGCTACACTATTTGGGCCAAGAATCAGGGATTTTAGAGCTTTCCATTGGTCCTGGTATGTTCAGAGAGAGGCTGTAGCACCCCTGTGCTTTGTCCCATTTCCAGATGCCATCATTTAGACCTGTGAAATTCTTCCAGCACAGGTGCTTTGCTAAGCTGAGGACTTAACACAAAGGAGAGAGACCTGGCAGGTCTGAGTGGGGTAAAGTATTTAGAAATTATAGAACACACAAATTTATTTTTTTTTTCTTTCTAATTCCTATGGCACTTCCCATCAGGAAGTGCTGGAGTACCCTCAGGGTCCAGTGTACGAATGGGAGCAGCATCAGCTTTGAGAGCACGTTTAAAATGCAGTCTCTGTATTTATCCACCTCTCTGGGTGGATGTGCAGGTGCTGTCGAGCACCACGTTGCTATGGCTACTCCTGGAGCACTACCTGAGCCCACTGTGTACCAAAATCAGCCCAGGAGGAGCCTGTGAGAACAGAAGTCAGCACAATTAATGCAGGGCAGAGCTGCTCTGAGCCACTGTCCAGAGCAAACACACTCTGGGCAGGTGATGCTGTGGGATCTGCAGTACCTCTTGGGAGAAAAAAAAAAGCTGCAAGATTTGATTCACTTTTACTCCAGTTCAGTTTCAGGCAGTTACAAAGAGCCAGCCACAGAATGAATGCAGCATGCCAGGCTGAGGGAGACAACAATCATGGGCCAGGAGCATCATTAACACCATTAACAACACTGCTCAGATGCTCAGCTCCGTGCATGAGGATTTTCTACCACTCACATTCTTTTTTTAACTTCTGTGTTTTTCACCATGCACTGTCTGATCTGTTTTGCATTCAGCTGCCCATAGGCATTCAAAAATGAAAACAACAGTTACAGATCTGAAACCTATAATGCCAGAATTCAGACTGAAACCACTATTTTCAGGGTGTGAAAATTACATTTTCAATTGTCAGATTGGCAGGACATGTGTGCACAAACGTTCATAGAATCATAAATGGGTTGGAAGAGACCTTAAAGATCATCTCATTCCACACCCTGCCATGGGCAGGGACAGCTCCCACTATCTCAGGTTGCTCCAAGTCTTGTTCAGCCTGACCTTGGACACTTCCAGGGATCCAGGGGCAGTCACAGCTTCTCTGGGCACCCTGTGCCAGGGCCTCCCCACCCTCACAGGGAACAATTTCTTCCTAACAGCTAACCTAACCCTACCCTCTTTCAAATTGAAGCCACTCAAATGATAAAAATGGCTTAAAAATCAATAGCTCCTGTTAAAAGGTGATATACAGATAAAGCCATTACATAAAGCAGTTACTGAAAAATGAACATATACAAGTAAATAAAATGGGAAAGCTGTAGATTGTGCCATGACTGTCTTATCTTTACTCAAGCCAGTAAAGACAAGAAATTACCTCAAGAAATTTAATTTACTCAAGAAATTACCGAGGTGTTGAGAAAATGTTGTCATTGCTGTTGCTATTTCTAAGGGCATCAGTAAGTGAAGGAATTATTATCCCGACCCAAATTTTTGACTGGAAATTCCAAACTACCATTCACAAACAAATGTTCACAAAGACAACCTCTCCCAGAGGAGTGGGAACTTCTCTGGTCTCCTGTAGATACAAACATGGCAAGAACTCACACTTTTGAGAACACAGTGAGACACCTGACATTATCCAAGTACATCCCTGTCTCCCTTTCCTACCTGATTTCCACAAGGGTTTTCTGAGATGTGTCGTGAGTTCATTGAACTGCCCTCTCTAAAACCTATTATTCCATCTGGTGTTATATACTGCTTATATTTTATTAGTTATTTCTCTGATGGAATAAAAATACTCATTATAGTGTTGTAGAAAGTTGTTACAGTGTTTGTGTTGTGCTTAGTTACACCACGGCAAACAGGATTCAAAAGATAAGAGGCTTTCAGTGCATTATTGCTCTAAAGATAATCGTTGCTGTTATAATTTCTGTTACATTTATCCCTAGGAGCCCCACCAAGACTGCACTAGGCAGTTTTGAAATCCACAATATGAGATTTGTAACAGATTTTTTTTCTCACCCTTGCACATGAGGCAAAGACAGACAGGCAACTTAGACACTAATGTAGCTTCCCCAGGGAATGATCTCTGTAGGGATAAAATCACATCTCCTGGCTCACCTGAAGTCCTCATCCACTAAACTGCATAATCTCTGCTCCTGCGTTGTATCTTGTATCACCTGTGGTAACTTCTCCACAGAAGACGTTTATTGGGCCTTTCAGGTTACATCAAATAGCATAGAAGGTACAGATCTGTACCCCCGAAACATCAGGCTTATTTGCCTTATGCCATCAAAGGGTGCAAAAATTTTCAGAGAGACTCCAGTGCAGTCCCTGAAGGAGGGATGAAGAGAAATAGTGTGCATGAAATAAATCTGCATGAGGAGAAGTCATGTGTCTCTCTGCAAATCTGTGTTTCAGTGCTGCCCAGTTCATTCCTCTTTCCAGGTGGAAATCAAGTTCTCAGTATAACCGAAAATACTGGGGGCAAACTTTAGTCCTCCCTGTCCACCAACAGCCTTGGAGATGATTTGCATGAAGCTGTTTTTGCAATATTAACAAGGTAATATTCACCTAAGCAAGGATCCACTTTCAGAATAGTAAACTTTACTGGAGGTCAGTGGGATATGAGTTCCCCACTCACAGGAACATCAGTTCCTGAGGAATTCTCATGTGCCTGTGTCCAATGATCCTCAGCTCTAAAAAGGCAGCAATACCTTTGCACTTTGCTGTAAAGCAAGTAACAGTGCACAAAAGTATTATCTAAGTGCAAGCCTGACCCAGAAAATCAGAGGCAGTTTTCAAACAGATGCATCTGTCTCCAGTGAGTTCATGTGCCTGTGCACAAGGGTGTGAGTGTTTCAACAACCATCTTGGTGCATTTTTATGGATGGCAAAGTACAAAGCTGGATTCTTATTCAACATTAAAAAATATATAATAATTTATGAGGTATTTTTTACATGGCTTAAAGACATACTCTTCACTTGGTGTGCAAGTATTATTACTAACCCTGTGAAAACTGCTCAGATAGGTTAGGGAGAGAACTTTACAGAACAGGAAAATATTTTTCCACAAGGATGAATCAGACTTTAAATTTGGTATTGAAAATAAAAGGAGTATGTGGAAAAGATCAGAATAATTACATTCTTTGTCATCAAAGAGCATAAGTGAAGTTGCTGCTCTCCTGGTGTGAGAACAAGCTCAAAAGTGTACCACAGAAAAGAAAGGGATTTCCACAGAATTTCATGGGTGGCCAGATACGTCTTCCCCTGAAGGCTGACCTGGAACACCTGCAGAACACTGGAAAAAAAAACCCAACAGGCTCTTGTGCAGAGGAGCAGCTGCCCTGGAGAAGAATGTGAGGTCAGGCAGGAGGAGAGTTTACTTGACTCCTGCTCAAGTTGTGGTTAACCCAGCTCATGCTAAAGCCTCATGTAAGCTGGGAGCAGCACCATCCCATCAAAGCCAGGCAGGACAGGTGGCCAGGAAAGGCCACTTTGCACTCACCATCACCTGAAAAATGCAGCTGTTACCTTTTGTCTGGTGTTTTCCACAGAACCCACTAACTTCTGGAAATGGCAAAGTCCAAACCTCCAAGCTGGATGGTATAAAACTTCAGCTTACCCCAAAAGTTCTTGAAGCAGATCCAAGAGCAGCTGGACTGCTGATGCTTTTGTGTTTCCTGGTGGGATACAGGGGATGCCCACACTGTGATGGAGAAGGAAGGATGAGCACCCTCACCACTGAATAGGGAACTATTTTTTTTTTTTTTTTTTTGCTCATAGGTGATAATATTAAGAGTCAGGGGTTATAAATTAAGAAATCATACAACTTGAATCGTAGCTGGGGGAATTAATGCAACAGACAAGTCACCAAAAGGCAATTGAGCCCTTGTTTGTAATCTTTGTTCAATAATGAGCTCATGAAATAAAGTTTAAATCACAGTTTACACAGTCCTGTGAGAGATCTGAAAGAACCCTGACAGTCAGCGCAAAAGATCAGACTGTAAAAATTTTCTGTTCTTCAACTCTTTCCCTTCGTGGCTGTGGCTTTTTAGAGCCAGAAAGGATGGGACAGCTTTGCTGTGGAGGGTCAGTGTCCTGCTCTGCTGGTTTTCCCTGCACTCCACATGGAAAGTTCCTCCTCCAGTTACAGCAGCCTCTTTGTGTTTAATATTTATATCAATCTCCTTCTGCTTAATTCACAGCATGGATCCCAGATGCTTGAACAGCCAGAACCCTGCTTTGCTGGATGGTCACAACCAAAAACACACAAGAAGATCCAATTTCTTGTGTGCTGAAAGAGGTGGTTGTTGGTCCTCTCCAAAAGCCAGCACAGGAAGTGCCTCTCCAGTTTTGTTCTTTTCCCACTGAGTCTCCCTTTTCCCAGGAGTGCTGTTAACCTGATTATCCCATACATTATAGTGATGCAGATTAGGACTGAACATATATTTTCACATGCCCGTAGTTTAACGTTCAGTAAAAAAAAAATGCTCAGAAGCATTTATTAAAATTACTCGTACGTTTTATAAAATATCTGTATCAATTAATTGCTAATAAGTAGTTCAAAGCTGACTCAGAGCTGAATTAATAATTTAACACTCATAACTTATTCAATTAATTCAATCTCTCTGCTTTTTTTTTCTGGAATGACTTCTCAGGAGTTATCTTCTCTTTCTGACCAGGCAAGGATGTTCAAGTCTGTCATTTCAAATTAAAATCTTTCCCTCTCCTGAAATGTTATTACTTCACAAGATTGATCTTATATAATTTATTGCAACTATTTCATAGTAAAAATTCAAGTGCTGTTGAGAATCATGATGAGAGAAATATATGTGTTTTTTCATGAGAGTTGAGAGTAATTATTTTTTATTCTAAGGAATGTTTAAAAAACGCTCTCAAACTGCATTTTTCAGGGACAGGGAGGGCAGAGAGCACAGGTTATTATACTGACTAGTGGAATTTAGGAACCTATCACAGCTTTCCCTCTCTGGCACAAAGAATTGACTGAGGCAGCATCACACTGGAAAAAACAGGCGCCTGTGAGATTACTGCATTTGCAAAAAGATGCACACAGCATTTTAGACACCACAGTGATTTGTTTTTTTCTTTCTCACTGCAGGGGAATAATGACACAATCAAAAATACACTGAAATCACTGAAAGCCTTTGAGTCCTTTCAGTAGAATTCAGAGGGCTGAAATACCAATAAATAGAATTGCTTGGCAAACATTGACACTTTAAGGACAGACACTATATAAATGTTGAGTACTCTGTGTGTACTCAGCTTGACATAGAAGATTTAAATATGTTTTTGTTTCTTTAGCTGGTCCTCAGTAGAGCATCAGTAGAGAGAAAACAAGTTTAAAAATGGAGAAAGATGGGGGGAAGTAACAAAAACAGTGACCTTTATGTAATGCACCCAAAGGACACCATGGCAAGATCCACAGATGAGCAATCTGTGAACCCTGTGGCTTCAATCCAGGCTGAAGCCTCAGTGATCACAAATAAAGCTGGGAGATACAAACACAGAACTTGCTTCCAAATGAAAAGAAAACAGCAGCCATCATTCCTGGTTCTAAATGCCTGCCTTGTATTCATTTCTCCCCAGTGAAGATGGTTGATCAGCATAATGCTTTCTATGCTTTTCTAGAGCTTTAACTTTTGTATAATAGCACAAACTTGGGAAGAGACTGTGCTTTGATGCTGTCTCTGTTAATTATTTTCATGAAATTTGAATTAACATTTTGCTCATTAAATATTTCTATAGATGAGCTTGAGGCATGGAATATGAAGGCAATTTTCTCAGAAGTTCAGGACAAAATGCATCCAGGGTTTTTATGGCACTACCTGGGATACAGGACTGAAGATCAACTGGTAGCAGATAGTAGAACTGTAAAGAAAATGATTTTGTCTTTCAGAACCTCTGTTTCAACATGTGAAACTAAAACTAATGACAGCAGTACCTTCCTTTGTGATGCAATTTGGTAACTCAAGTATGGAACCTGGAAATTATTCAGTGTCATTCCTGGATTCACCATGAGAGTGCTCCTGTCTGGAATTTTGACTTTGGCCCATTTATAATTGCTTCATTTTGAACTATTTACTGATTAACAGTAAATATTCAACTCTTCAGGTAATTAGGATGCTGACTAACACAGTCATATCTACTGGTGCAAGAATTATAAACGTCACAGAATATAGATAACTCGTACTATTTTAAAAATAAATGTATAATTCACAAGCATAAAGGATATTACCTGCCTTGCCTAAGTGTATTTCAGCTACAAGAAATCAAAGAAAAATAGGAATTGTTCAGAAACCTGGGAGGCTGGCACTAACCACTCCAGCTGCTTACTAGAGCAGGAAAGAATTCCCTCCAGCCTTGCAGGGAGCAGGAGTTACCAGTTACTGCATTGCAGCTCTAGTTCTCGAGCACTGCACAGCCCCCGAAAGCCAGCACAGGAAACACAGGCCAGGTAAGAGGCTGCACTCAGAGCCAGCCACATCTACTTGGGCGTGTGGGGAGAGAGAAACCCGCTTGTCAGAGCTGCAACAACTTTCTTTCCTTCATCCTGCTCCCTGACAGGAAATGAGAGCAGAGCAGCGCTTGTGAGATCCAAGCGGGTCTCGCTCACAGTTTGGAGTTCTCTGAGCAGCACTGCTTTCTCCTGGAGGATCAGTCTAGCCCAGAAACACTAAGAAAACATGATCAGGTTATGCTGTGGAATGATTTATGTTTATACACATCTGGTGGGTGGGTATGTTCACATAAAAAAATCTGTGTGGTTGATCAAACGTGCCAGTGATGGGTTATAAAATGCAACCGCTGATTGCAGCAACTCTGAAACGAAACTTCGCAGCTCTTTAAAATTAACTGAAGTCCCACTACAGCAAAGTGGCTAATTATTTCTATGTCATTAAGCAGGGGGTTTGTCAGCATGTAAAGACTTGAATTCCCCAGTAACCACAGACTGATTTCAGTGCAAAATGGGCACCACAATCTCTCTGATGTACCGGTGAACGTGAAGGCATTTAAAACCTAAACAGACAGCAAACTGAGAAGGGGAGGGGACAGCAGGCTTCAGTATATCTTAATTCATTAATAAAAGCTTAAAAAAACCCAAACCAAAACAAACTGTAAGGCAAAGGGGAGCTTGGATTTGGAAGTACCCAGCTGGAGCACCATGCTGTCCCTGCAAGGCAGAAAGGGAAGAGGTTCAGAAGCACAAAGTGGCTCAGGGATGACCACGTTGCTTTTTCTTCAACTCCAGAGGAACAAAGAGGAAGCTGGCAGATTCGGGGTGAAGGTAGCCTGGAGGAGGGATACAGAACCCTGGAGCACTGGTCAGGTCAGGGCTCTGATGGACAGAACTGCAGAAGGGCTAAAGGACAGCAACTGTGGATAGGCTGTTGTGGTGAAGAGGGGTTGAAGCTTCCAGGACAGAGTGGAACAGAAAAAAGAAAGACAAAGCAGATGACTCTTTATTCCCTGGTGCATGAAGGGTTAAAAAATAAAGAGAAAAGAGATGAACTTGTGGAAAACTCCAGTGGTTTGGATTCTGCTCAAGGCTTGGATCAACCCATCCCAGCTTGGAAAAACAGGACAATGGTGTCCACTTGGCTCAGCTGCAGGCTCTATGGATTTTTATTACCAATGGCATGAGTTCAAGACAAGTGAATTGTAAATAAGGAGAAATGAAACACAATAAAACAGTCTCCAGAGATTTACCTAGAAAACATCTGGAGTTTTGGCACTAACATATAGAAATCTATATCAATGGGAATGCAACATATTTCTGTGAAGTGCAGTAAGAAACAGCACAGATAAATGAGAAGTTAAGGCCTCATATATATCACAATATTTCAGCTCCTTTTGGTTGTGTGAGTTTCTAATACTCTGAAGTCCTGCCAAATATTTCATTGTTACCTTATTAGACGTTCTTGGTTTACTACCTTTTGCTTTGTAAAGCACTGATTTAGTGTCAGTCAATTTAATTTTTAAAAACACAACCAGATGTCCTGTTCATTTAGCATATGAGAAAACCACATCGGAAACATGTGTTTTTATGCATTCCAGCACAGACACCAAGATCTCTTTCTCTTGCTCAAACAGTCTCACTCCTGAAATAAGTCCCCCTTTTATCTTGGACATCAAATGCCACATTGGCATGCAACCCTATTCTGATCTTTGCAAGCTTTCCTTCGTGCTCGTACTTAGCCAAAAGATCTTTAATTTGGGGTTTGTCTCCTGGATTCCCACAGAGCTTTTCATTTCTTTTACAATGGTGACATCATTGTTTGCATTCTGGACTGACCTGGCCTGCTCTCTTTGGTGGCAGGGAAGCACTTGAGTCTGGGGGCCCTCGCAGAGCTGGAGGAAGCCAAGCATAAGGGAATGCTCCAAACCTACCCACGTTGTTTAGGGAAAAGGGTTTCAGCACTGTCACCACAATGACTGGGGAGCAAAGGTTAAGGAACCTCCCAAAATTCAGTCTGCATGGTGCTCAGCTCAGCAAGGATGTGCGTCTCCTCCCGGTCAATGTTTAACTGGCTCCATTCTCCTCTTACTGAGGGGATGCAGTATCATCCTGTTTAAGAGTGGAAAATGAGCCACTCTGTACCCGATGCAGAGAAAGTGTAAATAAAATTATCTCCACACTGCTGCAACTTAGAAATCCATTGCTTCCCAATGTTATTTTTCAAAGACTAACACACATTTGTGATTAGCAACTCCTCTGGAATGGCAGTGAGTTTGGAGGTTACTCCAAGTTGAGAGCTGCTTTTGTTTGTGGTTGTGCTCTTTCCATGGCCATCTGGGAGATTATTTCGATGACTCGCAGCCCTGCACTTTTATTGCCTTCCAAAAGAGTAATTCTGCATTTGGCTAAACCTGTAAGCTTTCTTTCTAAATAATTTGACCAAGAACAATGAAGCCTGGATGCTGCCTATTGTATCAGCACCACAGGACAGATGAGTCTTTTTGTAGATGTTTACAGTAACCAGAACCAAGCTGGGAACACAAAGACACCAAGGTGAACACAGACTCTCACCCTGCCTGATGTTAGCACTGAGGCATCTCTATGCCTCTCTCTTATTTTAGACATCTATTTCTACTGTCTGCAAAGACAATACTCTCCAGAAACTCTCCCCCCAGACTGAGGGGGAGCCCAGCACCCTTCATGCCCAGAGCCCAAACTCTGGGCTTACCTAACACAAGGGCAATAATTTCTGGGATTCACACCATGACTGAGAACTAAAATGCTCCTCCAAAATCTGGCTTCAATGACTACAAACCCAAAATTCCATCTGAATGAATAGCCCAGATGTTCCCAGCCCCAAGCCCAGCTAGGAAGAAAGCCAGGACTTGAAGTCTGGGTTGATACTCATACCAATCCTCTGTGAGCACAAGCCCTGCCCTCACAAAAGTGAGCTCAGACAAATCTCAGATGTTGCTGAGCAAACCTACAGGAGATTCTCTGTGTCACTGTGCAGCCCCAGAGCTCTCTGTAGCTTAAATTTTCTCCCACAAAGTTAATAATATTTTTCCTCTTCCATTATTAACACTTCTAGCATAGGACCAGGGGAATGGTTTCAATCTGAAGAAGAGTAGATTTGGATCAGATATTAGGAAAAAAAATTCACCCTGTGAGGGTGGCAAGGCCCTGGCACAGGTTGCCCAGAGAAGCTGTGGCTGCCTCATGCTTGCAAGTCTCCAAGGCCAGGCTGGATGGAGCTCTGAGAAACCTGGGATAGTGGAAGGTGTCCCTGCCCATGGCAGGGGTTGGAATGAGATGATCTTTAAGGTCCCTTCCAACCCAAGCCATTCTGTGATTCTGTGATTCTACGATTCCCTCCCAAGTTCCTCATGAATCACAGGCTGTGGCAGCACCAGCCACTGTATAAACCCTGAGCTGTTGGACTGGCACAAAACAGCCAGGGAGGTTCAGGTCTCTCTCACGGATCAGCTTCCCCTACAGGCCCCACTCCAACACACAAAGGACTTTGGTTACAAATGAACATCAAGAATAAGTTGTTCCCCTTAATTGTGGCTTGTTCATGCCCTGGATGTTGCAATCACTATGTCCAAAATGAGCCAGGAGAAGTGGCTGGATGCCAGCTAGAGGGTCCTGCCATCCTGCCCAAAACTGAATGCAATGCTGGATGATCACCCTCTATCCCAGCTTTTGTGCTGCACCACATGTGAAAACAAGGCATGTAGACAACCGGTGCCTGCTGTGAAAGCTGGAGACTCTAAGAGGGCAGAAGACATTTACACACTGCTGCCTGACCAATAGCCTCACAAACAGCCCAGGATAAAAGCTGTTTGCACGGCAACCAATTACCACAAATTCCTCATGGATTCCAGAGCCTGCTGCACCCCTTTACACAGGTACAAAGGGGTCTGGCCAAAAGTCCATCAGCTGCAGTTACAGAAACAGAAGCAGAAACCTGAATCTCATGCTCAACCACTTAAATGATCATAGACTCTTTGATTCTGTAATTACTGGACAGAGCCATCACTTTCTTGCCATTTTCCAACCACCAGTTAACCAGAGACTCTCATCTGCATCATAATAAAACCCCCTTTGTCTTAGTGATCATGCAAAAATGAGAATGTAGACAATATAATCATGTTAGAAATGGTATTCAATTAATAGTTAGCTAAAAATTATTCAAATGGTGATTTGGGGAATGAATAATAAATGGGAAATGGACCAATTAAGCAAACGGACAGGCTAATGGCTGCAGTGCAACAAAGTGAGCCCAATGACAATTTGATAAATTAATATAAAGCTTCTAGGAAGGCTGACACATAAGGAGCAGGGGAAATAGGGAGGTATGGATAATTGACATTCTGAAATCAGAATACAGCTCTGTCAGGAGACAAAAGGAAAGCTTTGGGCAAGCAGAGCCTATGGAAATCAGACATCACCCTTTGACACCTCACAGAGCCCTGCAGGGATGTTTCAATCACATTGCTCTGACCACTATATCAAGTAGATGCTCGCTTCAAATACATGCAGGATGTTTCTGATATGAAAAAAAGACATAGCCAAAATCTAAATAAGAAGAGAAGCTGTCCAGAGGAACTGACAGGAATTAACATAGTTCAGAAAATTAGCATTTTGCTTTAAAACTAGCAGCATAGGCTAGCTGGGGACTAGCTGGACTGCTGAAACAACTGCTCTTGTAGTCTCAGCAGCCACAGAATACATGCTTAGTGCAAAAATACAAAACTAACATTGCATCTATGAGTTAGTTGCCAAATTATGCCCCTGCACTCCAACATGTCAGTCTTAAGTCAGTCTTTAAAGGTACATACAGAATTGCCACACCAGGCCACCATTCCTTACGACTTCCCATTAAGAATCTCGTTTTGGTGTTTGATCTCAGCCAGATTTTCTTTGTCACTTCTTGAGGAAACAATCTAATGTTTCACCCTGAGGCCAAAGTTATAAGCATCTGGAAATGGTTGAAAGACAATATTAATTTTGCCTGAAAAATACCTTTGCGAAGTGAAGCCTTTACCTGCAATAGAAACACAAAACTGTAAAGGAACAACAACAGCGTGTATGCCATCATCCCTTTCCCCCAGGGGTTAGAAATCCCTCTTTTTCTGTCCCTCAGTTTTTCCATTTGCTCAGCTCCATTGGAATTGCAGCTACTTGAACACAGCCTAAACTTCCCTCCACTGAAAAGCATTACATTATATGAAACAATAAATCAAAATGTATTTTTTTCACTGCAATAAGGTGCCCTGAGCTGCTGGGGCACAATGACAGAAGACTATAATCCCCATATTGTTCAGAGAGAGGAGGGGAAGGAAGGGACCTGCTCCAAGCTCCAAGTGACAGCAACAGTAAGTTAATAGGTGGCAGCACAAAACTTCCAAACCAGCAAAAAACGTTGCAAAACCAGCAAAACAGGAAAGTCAGTTCCTCTCATATCATGGTTTCTTCAGCCTGCCTATTACGTTTGAATAACAGAGGTCCTATTCATTGTGCTGGAGCAAAGCAGCCTTTGCACTAAGTGGTCCTTGCAGTAATATAGAGCAGTGCAGAATTTTATGGCTTGGAAAACTGGTTGGTTTACTTATAATATGCTTATGTAGCCATAAATTCTCATCAAGAATTACCCTGAAATTGCAGCGTGTTTTCCAGGGTCAACATGTTACATGAAACCTTCAGCCCTTCCCGGGGCAGGATAATATGTAAGAAACACAGATATGCCTCAAAGCAAAACAATTAAAGGAGGCTTTTGCTGGCTCCCAGGATTCTTGGTGTCACTGGGTTTTAGCACACATTCACTTTTAATACCTCATTTTATTTCTAAGGATACTTTAAAAGGGTCTTTTAATGCTTTCCAGAAGCCATTTCTTGCTTTTTATGTTTTGTTTAAGATTCAACCCTACTAAAACATGAGCATTACTTTTTAACTTTAAGAACAATGTACCAGTGACACACATGGAGATTTGGACTGGCAAGTTAAGGACTACATGCAGGAATCCACAAAAGCATTTCAGTGCTGAGACACACAGCTTTCACTGTCTGCCTTAGGCTTTCCAGAAGCCAAAAGTTTTTCTGAAGAGCCTCTTACCCTGCAATTTTACCAGGCACAAAGAGCAGATCAGACCTTTGCGGGTGCTGTTCTGCTGCAGAATTTTCTACTTTTTCAGCTCTACAGTGCCAAGATCATAAACTCTGCTCTCAGTTCCTGCCATTTACTTGATAATACATGTAATTTAATGGTATATTATCATAATTGTTTTTAAGTGAAACAGATTTTCCAGGGGGGTTCAAGTAATGATCTAAGAGTTGGAAATTCCAGCTGAGACAGATGTGTGTAATGCTGGATTTGTTACCAGTGTAAAATTTTGCCCTCTTATGAGCAAGATTCTGAGCACTTGGTGTGAACCAAGGCCTGGCATGAAGAATGGGAAAAGCCTGAAATTCAGCCTATGATCATGGCAGATCAGGTGAAGTCACAGGGCTCAAATCCACAGATAGAAATCAGTCTCTTCTTCTTGTCCTAAAACCTGAGGAGCCACTTCAAAAAGAGGCCTTCTCACAGTAGCTCAGCATCTCTGAACTTTGCACACACCTCAAAAAGGAAAGGGATGCAAAAAAACCCAAACAGTGGGAAATGGCTTAGCTGTGCTGCTCCCACTTATTAATTTCAATTCAATTGATAACACAAAACAAGCCCACAGAGCATCCTTCTCACAACTCTAACCAAAGGAATCCAAATGCAGCCCATTGTTGAATGTACATGCTCTGACATATTTTAGTTTGCCATGAAAACAAGAATGCCACCTACCCATGTAACACAGTAATAAATATTTTTCCTGGCTTGTGTGTTTAAAGCTCAAAATACATAAGCACATACACACACACACACACACACAAATACTAGTCCACAAGAAACAGCTCAGAGCTTTAGTTTCAGTTTCCATTTCTAGACAAGGATCAGGTAAGAATCTGTTCTCAGTCTAAACCATCACATCCTTCTGGTTTTTACTCCCAAGCTGGTTTTAGCCCCAAGCTGGATACTGGATGTCAAATACAGCAAGAGCAGAATTGAGATGAATGCAATCAGACACAGAAATCTTTTCATGAATGTTCTCTGTGGAAGAATGAAATATCCTGCTACCCTTCTATCAACATGGAACACATGAAAAACAAGCAAAATGAAATTGGACCTCTAATACAATTGGTAGAGTTGCTGCTGTCCATGGACTTCTGTAATAAGGTTTGATAGTGATGGTCTCAGAAAGTCAGGCCATCACTTTCACGGAACTTAATAAAATAAAATTCTGGCAGGGGGAAACATATCTCTAGGAGATATTGTTGGAAAATGAGTGGGAATACCTGGGAGCTACAGTCAAAGTGTAGTTGCTGAAGATCCAAACCAGACCCAAATCTTTATTTTATATATATCTGTTTTATTTCACATCATCTCCACAACCTTTTATATAAAAATATGTTCATGATCTACAAGGCACTGCATGCTCCAAAACATCTCTTTCCTTTTCCCAAGCTATATAGATGTATTTTTGTGTCTCTCTAGTTACATATCAATTCTGAGTAAGTAGATATGCTCAGACAGTACCCATCTGAGCTGAAAACTACCTAAGCCTTTCAAAAATAAGTTTCTTAATTTTGCTAGCTAAAACTCAATCTATTTTAAGCCTTCTCTTTGGACTGGCATTTGTCCTCTGCAGATCTGGATTTTTTTTGTTTCACAGTTTTACTGTGGAGCAGAGAGATTAGTTTACCAGCAGTACCTGACTGATATGAAAACAAATAATACAGACTGAAATAATTTTTGGGAAGAGAAAGCAGATTTTCTTTTCTCATTTCTGTACTTAATTTAGGGCCTTCTTTCTTTTTATCCTTTTCCTATGAACAACAAACACTGCAAAGATGACATGTTTTTATGCTTCATGATATGATCTTGAATTAAAGTGCTGGAAGCAACAACAGATCTATTGCAGCCCTCAACTTCTATCTACTTTCATTTCCTGGAATCATACATGTGGGAGCAGAGATCACCATCAAAAACTTGGAAACACTCAACATATAATAAGGTAAAATTACGGAAGTGTTTCTAAGTGCTGGATGCACATCTTTGTCCAAAATTTTTCTCTGTATCTGCTTCAGAGGGGAATTCTGGGAGCACTCTTCCTCCTCAGGGGCTGCAGGGGCACAGTTTGACCTCAGGCTCTGCAGAGCTGCAGCAGGTACTGCAGGGCCCTCACTGCTGCAGTGCTCCTGGGACAAGAGCATCACACACGAGCATGAGGAGCGGACAGGTATCCAACCCTTCTGCTGCTTCATTTCTTCCACTCCTTTAGGCTCCTGTCCTGCTGTGTCCTCCCTGCTGCTGGAGAAGCATCACTGCCAAATGATGCCTTAAGTTTCAGCTTTCATATTTTTAGATGCTGTGCTGCCTAGGGATGTAGTTCTGAGCTTCATATTAAGTGCTGGTAAGCTCTCTTCACAGAGTAGGGAGACAAAACAAATCCTTTTCCTGCTGGAGACCAAGGACAATTTTCAGGCCCAAAAGCACAAACAACGGTGGGCTGGAGGGAGGAAGAAGAAGGATGAGACCTCACAGCCTGAAGCTGCAATTAGACAATTAAACCCCAATATGCAAATGGACCAAAACTTATAAAAATATAAGACCTCATGACTGGTTAGCCATTCTGTGACCATTCTTTCTTGGGTGTAGCCCTGGCCAGGCCCTGTCCTGCCCAAGGTGTATACTAAAGGCCTTTCAATAAATCCCTACTTTATTCTCCAGCTCTGTCCAGTCTCTGTTTCAGGTCAGCCTTCCCAAGGCATCAGTTTCACTTCCACAGCAGGTCCTTGAGTCAAAAATAGAACAGCCCCACGTGGCACCTGATGCCTCTCTTGATGTTGCTGTGCTCAGGACATCTCCCAAGCTGGTGTTCAAAACCAGGTGTTCCTTGCAACACTGATCCTGGCAGGTCCCTTCCAGCTCAGCATGTTCTGTGATCCTATGATTAATTAGCATTTAGGGGAGCCTCTTGCCAGCAGGTTCTCTGCAGCCACAGGCTATTTTCCACAGGAATATACGTGGGCTGTAAAGTATCTTGTGAGCTGGAGTCCAGCACTGTAAGTATTTAATTACTCTCAATGGTTTTACAGCCTGGGGCAGGCTTGTGGCTAGCTACACTGGTGTCGGAGGGCTTGAGAAACCTAGGGATATTGCATTTAAATAGAAGCAGTCCTTCCCTCACTTTTAAAATAGGTACATCTAACAAAGCATTTCAGGCGTTTCAAACATCTCCAGAACTGCAAACACACCCACATCCACTGGAGGCTCACTTTGAGTCTTTATCAGAATAAACCTGAAATAAATCATATTTTATTACCTGACGAGTCACACAGTATAGCAAAATGTGTCAACTCCTCTCAGTCATTTCCCATAGCCATTAACACGTATATTACACACATACACATATAAATGCATGTATAAACACCCATACATACAAATTTCACTTTATTGTTGCTCTTAGAGCAGGTACAGTTGCACATGAGTAAACCCTGACTTAAATATAGGAATTAACTTATCTGACAGTTTCTTGGGAAGTTCAGAATTTTTTTTTTCCATAGCTCTTCTCTACAAGGCATAAATAGGGAAAAAAAAAAGAGCTGGTCTTGGCCAGACAAGCAACTCTCTTTGCCAAACTGTTTAACCTTTTCTCTTCATCCACCAGGATCCTCCTTTTCTTTCTCCAGGATCATTGCAACAGAAACTATTTCAAGCACACCCACTTAAATGGTTTGCAAAGTCCTCACAGTTGTCTGTGAAGGTGCTAATGCTGAAGGCAAATAGATTTTTTTTTTCTCATTGAAATGGACTCAAAGAGTCGTTTACTCTGTCTCAACTGGAAAAAAATCATACCAGGAATGAGCAGAGGGAAAGGAAAAAAAGAAGAGAGGCCACTTTTTAAAATCTAATCCTTGGACCAGGAAACCAGGGTGGACACAGGGCTGCACCTCTGCTTGGCAAGCTCTGCTTTGACCCTGAATATGGATAAAACACACTTCATTTTACAAGCATATATTTTTATTTCAGGGGTCTGGGCTTGGTTTGGTTGTTTTGGTTTTTCTTCTTTCAGCTTCTTTCCAAGAATGCTGCAAGCCCACAAACTGACTTTTCAATCACTTTTTTGTGCTCTCCTCGTTGAGGGTAACAGGCTTGTGGAAAAGGCTGCTGACAACTGTTGTATTGCTGAGCCAAACCTATTTATGCCAAGATAGATTTGTTCATGTCTTCTCCCCCTCCTTCTTCTCCCAATATTCTCCTCTCTCAGACTTTTAATAAGGCAGAAAAGCAGTGATGCAAATGAACAGAGCCTCAGTATGACCATATGCACATCACCCCCAGTTGCTGGATCCTGCAGAACAGCAGTTAATTTTGTGTGTCATATTTTATGTCACACTTATTAGCCTGAAGTGCAGTAATGCACGTTTCCATTCACAGGAGAACCTCTTCTGAATAACAAGGCCATGAATGGGTAAAAATAAAAGTATATTCCATGTGCCAGGGACCATGCTAATTAGCAGACTTGGAAATCTCTGTCAAACACTATAAAATGTTATACTGTTTACATAAATGTTTAATAATGGAAATGATAAACTGAGTGGGGATGGCTTGGGGAAAACAGTCATTTGAGCAGTTTTCTGAGCATAAGTGTTGAAACAAAAAAAGAGTCTTTCAAGTCAATGTTCAATCTGGCTGACACATTTGAGTAAAGGCTTGTCCCAGTCTGCATTTTAGCACACTCTAACAGGTACAGCAGAAACACTGTGACCTTGGTCTCTTTTGGGGCCACAGACCCTACTTCCCAGAGGGATCAGCAGCCCCTGCACTGCAGCAGGGAGACAGCAGGCTCCCAAAAGTGCCTTTTCAGCCTCGGTGCTGCTGATGGACACAGGACACTCCCCACATCCCCAGACATTGCTCTGAAACAAGAGCAGCAGATCAGGGAATTAAGAGCAGGATACAACAGCAGCAAAGCCTGCACACACTGACAAGGCTTCCAAAATCTCAGGTATGGTCTTATGGTTTGCCTTTTTTTAAACACTGGCAAGTAAGTACATGTTTTGATTTAAAAATATGATGAATATAAGTATTTTGACAAATGAAACTAAAATAGATTTCATTCCAGACAAACGAACTGCAGTGCTCATAAATAAGGATAAGGTGATAGGAACATCCTGCTCCCCAGTCCTAAAGGCGCTTTTCAGAAATACACCATTACTTCACCTCTTTCAAGTGGCACATCTGGGATGACCTCAGCAGCAGAGCTCCACTGACTGCAGCTCTGCTGAGCACCAGGTAGAAGTAATCTCGCCCCAGGCAGGGCTTTTTCATTATTGAACAATTTTTAGACTGTAATATTTAACATGTAAAACTTCTTCACTTGAAACTCCAAAGTCAAAATAAGAGTTTTGCACTAAACCAAAAGCAATTACATAATTCTTATGTACACACACAATAAATCCAAAACTCTCTGCTTTGGGGGAATGTCTAAGTTCTAAACATAAATGAAGGATAGCAGGCTTTCCTCTGGCACCATTTCCACTTTTAAAGCCCAAACTAATGCTGTAGACATGAGTGTAGCAGAAAGCAAAGGATCTTGTAGCTCCTTGTGGTCCCAAAAAGCTCCCTGGCCAGCCAGCAGGTTGTGCCAGCATTCCTCAGCTGCAGGGATGAGGAGCTGCCCCCGCTCAGGCGCGAGCTGTCAGTGACTTTTACCTCCTGACTTGACTCCTTAGAGTCAAGTCCCTTCCTCACAGCCCACTTTAGACAACTTCCCCACAAATCACTGAGCATTTTTGCTAAATGCAGTCCCAGCAAGACCTGTTTGGGGGGGAAACCCTTGCTCTCCACACTAGGTAGAGGAGAGGGTGTCATACAGCGGAGCACAGCTTCCAGGAGCCCATGGATGCTCTGAGAGTTTGCTCTTTTAAACACTGACAGCAGATACAAAATGCAGCTGGATCTGTCCTCCGGAAAGCTGAGACCAGAGAGCCTGCCCCATCACCTCCTATCCCCGGGAACAGATCCCAGCATGGGGAACAGCACGGGGGCTGCAGCCTTGGAAAGCAATAAGGAAATGAGTTACAGCAGCAAAGACCCCACCTCATCCCAAACTCTGCTCGTCAGTGTGGCTCAGAAAGCCTGTTCTCTTGAGACACATGGGGAAGGTTATGGTGGAGAATTAGAGATCTCTCTTGATCCCTTTTCCCTGTGCTTTTTCAAAGCTGAATCCTGCTCAGGTTTTCCTGAGCCCTGGTCTATGGCTCACAAACCACAGTACATGGGGGAGGTGATTTGGTAGCTCAGTGACCTGTTCACATCCTCGTCTCCTACCATAAACTGAAAGAAATGTATAAATAGAAGTATTTGAAGGACAGACTCAGGAGGCTCCCCCAGGGTTGGAAACCAACATTCAGCTCTCCTGGAGTGCCTCATACACAGGGCTATTAGGACCAGCTGAATCCCAGGACTAATGATGGATTATGTCTGTGCTTTCCTCCAAAGCAGGCAAAGCATTGGAAAATGGAAATCTGAATCTTGACTGTCTCGCTGCAGTCAGCAAAGTGAGCTCTGGCACAGAACTGACAGGAAACGGGGTATTAGCTGGGGGAAAATAAATGGAAGATATGTCCTTCAGCTTGGCCCCCTTTCAGGGGAACTGTAGGTTCTTTGGTTTGGTCCCTAGGTGAGCTTTAAACCTCTTGTTTGTGGCTGCTTCTTTAGGCTCAGCGTAGCTCAGCATCTCTGAGTTTCTACAGAGCCAAATGGCTGCAAATTTTGGGATTTTGCCTTCCAGTGCACCACTGTGTCCATGTTCCTGACTCAGGATCTGCATCTTTTGTTCAAACACCTATTATAACTAATTTTGGGAACATTTTATTTTTGTCTCTTCAGCATAAAGTTATTCAAATAAATATAAAATGAGCATTTATTACGACACAATTAGAGTATTTTTCCTTCATCATGTAGTTGGTTCCTTGGCCCATTAAAATGTGAATTCTATTAATTCCATATAAGTTTTCCCCTCTATTTTTCTTGATTTATTTCACAGTGCTCTATGAAAGATACTAACATCACGATTTCCATTCTTCACTGCCTACCTCAAGCACAGAATTGCTGCATACAGATTTCAAAAGACTCTGTCGCTTACTGAGTCCTGGTCCACCACAAAATAGTTCACAATTTCCTTTATTTTCATCACTGACAACTGTTTATTATTTCTCTGATTCCCACTGTACAGAGACCAGAAAGGACTCACTTGTTCTGGCAATAAAAAGGGCTCTTGAAGTGATCCCACAGCATAATATTACACTGGTGGGTTTAGTACCTATTTTTAAAGCCAGACCTAAATTTTAAGTCATAACTCATCTGTCAGTTTCTTTAAAACATCCTAGGGATAAAGAGAACAGTTTAGGCTTACAATACAATAGACTTGAGGAGTTTGGATCTGTAAATCTGAAGGAGAAAAAGAGAATGGAAGAAAAGTATCCAACCCCAGTATTGTGTGGTGAAGATATCCCACAGAGATATGTAAAAATTGAAGCATACAATTAATAATACTTTTCAAAGACGTGCCAAGATATACTTAATGACCATTTTTAAAGTACTTGGAAACCCTCAGAATGCAAATGAACCTAAATGCAAGACAGCAAATGGCGTACAACAAAATCCTGAGGAACAGAAAAGTAGGCGCCTCTAAAAAATACAAAGGAAAATATTACAAAAAACCAAAGTTGGATAAATCTTTAGTCCAGACACTTTAACCTACACTGTCCAGATGCATTAGATTATGAAACCTCTTCAGAGAGTCTATTTTTACTATGCTTCCAGCCCCTTTCTCCCATGTCTTAAAACCACATAGCTGTGTGCTCTGTGTTATCAGATCTGCTCTATTAGCAGTTAAATCCGCCTGCACACCCCTCAGACAGGAAATCCCTTGCAGGGGTGCAGTGTGTGCTGGCAGCCAGAGGCAGCAGGGCTGGAAATACAGTTGGATCCTTGTCACCTCAGCGCATCCACGGAATGTGACGGAGCGAAAACTGCGGCTATGGACGGTCCCGAGGGAGGACGGGGCCTCCTCGAGCTACCACAGCACAAATAATTAACAAACAACAACACCAAGGGCCCAGCTTTTTCCCCAGTAGGCCAAGAGCTGCTTCATGGGCAGAGTTTGTTGCTTTTCCTGTTCAATGAACAGCCTGGGCACTGGAATAGCCTCGGGGTGTGCTGCTTTCCACAGCCCATCAGGCAATGTCCCGGTGTTCCCACTGCTCCCATGGCCTCAATTGTGCCAGTGGATGATGGAGCTTTGAGGGAGCAGCACAGTCTCAGACAAAGTTGGGGACTCACACGTTGACCAGGGCAGCCCCAGGCCCACAAAACTGCTCTGGGGCAAGGGCAAGACAAGAAATGACACTGACAGAATTCTGCGTCTGAAAACCACTCCCTCCCTTCCCCCAAGGGGAAGAAAAGCCGTGTGTTGACAACTGGCCCAAAGCTTTCCTCACGGAGATGCACTAAATAAGAGGGGTTTTAATGCCAGGTTGATGCAGAAGTGATTGCAAACCACAGAGCTGGAAGCCAAAAGGTGAAAGGCTGATGTCTCCTGAGTCCAAGAGTGCCTAAACCTCGTGTTTGTCCACTCCTGCAGCCATCTAAATGTCACAACAACAGCTTCCTTCTGCATCTTCCTGTTCTTTTGCCATGAGCTGCAGATAGAAAGGGCTGGAAAAATGACCATGGAGGCTGGGGCAAAACTCAGCAAGGTGCAAAGAAGGTGAAGATATCTGAGCAATCCAAGGCAGAAGATTCCTGCTTAGTTTATAGAGTTCTGTTACAACTGCAAAAGGCAATGCCCTTCTAAAAAGAGACTGTAATTAGCTCAAAAGCAGACAAGTACCAGAGGTAAGTGTGAAAATAAAGCTCTTTACTGAGAAAGGCAAGATTCATAACTCACACACTGTGCAGGTAGTTGGCTCCTCTGCTAGAATTCAGCCCATGAAATTCACTTCCTGCCAATCTCAATTGTCCTGCTGCCCCTCGAGAAGTGCCAGCTGGAAGCTGAGACAGTTTTGCAGATAACATTACTTGGTTGCCACCAAACTCCAGTGGCTGTTTTATGTATTTACTCACTTAATTCAAAGTTAAACCAGCTAACTCTAGGACAAAAACCCTTCAGCAAGTGCTTGCCACATGTGAGACTGACAGCAGCTAACTGCACGGATGGAAAGACAATCAGTCTTCATTTTAACACTGTGCTAGTGGATGACAGGCACAGCTGTTCTGGGTAAGGCAGACTATACAGAGCACAGAATGCAGCCCACTGCAGGGAGAGACAGACCTGAACCAGATCTCCACAGTACCAGTTTTCTTCTCTTTTTGGGGGTGGGAGATCATCACCTAAAACTCAGATCTCTACCTGGGCTTCAGATCAGGTTCAGTGAGAGGCAGACTAATTTTTTTAAATCTTATTTTCAGTCTGGAAAGGCCAGGGAGAATTTCACGAGATCAGTTTGTCTCAGTATTTATTTTTTTTTCAATTTTAGCTGACCACATGAGTACAAACATATGAAGGCTCAGCAAAATCAGAACTGAATCCATATCTTAAACCTGGCTGCGTGTTGCTACTGAATTTTAACATCTCCTGGTCCAAGACCCTACCCTTGAAAGCTTTACTTTTTTCTGAAGGCCACAGTTATCATCCACTTAACTGGAGGGGCTGGTGGGGAAATGGGAAAAAAAAAATCTAAACTTTTGCAGTTTATCGATGGAATGATTTCCATCTAGTTTGTACTATTAAAAATCTGGAGTAACTCCCTTTAAATCAAAGGAGGAGCACCAGGACAAGCTGCCAAAAGGAGTTATCAGATGGAAGATAAATTCAAGTTCCCTTAATTCAATGTCATCTTTATGTTTTCCTTTAAGACAAATTCTGGCTATTAAAATTCCATTAATTCTGAATTACTTAGATAGAAGGAATGGAAGAAACCTTCAGGTGTCCTAATGTGGCATTACTGACGCACAAAGAAATACTAATTCTAATCTCTTTTAGCAGATGTGAGCCAGGATAAAATGCTCTTCTGATTAAAGTCTTCCCCCTGAAAATTCTGGCTCGGACATGGGCCATCAGAAAGGCCTTGCTGAGGAATTATTTACAGGGAATCATCAGCATTATTTTAAGGGAGTTCCTCAGTGGATATGGAGAGCAGCTTTGTTTCCAGTGTGTTGGTGGTCTCTGTGAAATTCCTTCACAAAACTTCTCCTTCCTTTGGGACGTGCGAAAATTCATTGGTGAGATCAGCAGCATTCAATGAAGGGTGGCAAAGACAGACCAAGACTTACTTCAAGAGACTGCAAATCCATCTCTAGATTCAGAAAAGACTGAGCTGCTGATTCATGTTCAAGCATAAACTGAGAAATTTAATCAGAGTCCTTCCATAATATTTATTTTTTTTTTTCTGTGAGATACCACAAACAAAAAGGGATACAGTGAAGTCAGCACACGTGACTCAGAAGGGGAACCTTGCAGAGTGGGAGTTTGGGCTGTGAGGCAACAGGTCACACAAACTGAGCTATCCCTAAACCACCCTGGATTTGCAGGATACCAATGCTGAAGAACAGATGTGCACTATTTTTTGCTTTAACGTGCAAGCCTGCACAACACAGGTCAGGCTAGAAGAGAATGAAGGCTACTGTTTTGTGGGTAAGAAAAAGTAAAAAGTAGAATGAGGAAAGACAAGATTCAAGTTAAATTTTTAATAAGGAGCATTTAGAAGCATCTTCTGAAAAGCCAGTGAATCTTTAATGCAAAAATTGCTTTGAAAAGGCAATTATCCCAAAAAGAAATTACTCTGCTCTGCAGAGGGACAAAATTTAATAATTAAAGTGCACACTGAGAGATTTTACTGCTATTTTAAGTACTTTCCTAGTTCAGCCCAACTATGAAGATTCAATTGTCGTCTCCCTTACATAATGCCAGCAGGCAGTTCAAGCTAAACCTCGTGTAAACCAGGTTGTCGTAGAAATGTGACTGCCTTTGGCAGTCACAGATAGAAGCAGATTCTCTGGGAAGATGAGGGGGACTCTTTTTAGAGATAATGAAGTAAAGAAGTAACTTTTAAAAATAAAACCACCCAGGTAATCTACAGGATGAAGGCATTAGCGTGATGTAAACCCCAGTGGCCTCACATTTCCTGATCTCAGGGCTTCACTTGCCATCTTTCAAGGGGCAGAGGGCCTGGCTATCTGTGGGGATGGTAACATGATGGTACCTAGGAAGAGACACTTCATTTGCAGTCTCAAAAACAAACAAACAGCAATGGAAGAGCCAAGAATCCAACACAGTGACCCCTCCTTCTCTTAGTCCTTTCACATGGCTCTCCTGAAGGTGTTAATAGACTATAAACATGTGCCTTAACATCCTCTTCTCCCTTATGGAATGACTGGGGTAGGATGCCCTGGTAACATGCTGGAAAAGGAACTGACATTCATGCATGACAGAAGGATGCAGTGCAAGTCCTCCTGACTCACCCAAGAGCGCTGCTGCACAGGCAGAAGGTGCAAAACAGCACCCACCGAGCCAATCAATGCCAAGTATCACAGAGCTTTCCTGATGCATCCATGTTTCTGCTTGTTCCCCCCGCTCCTCTCACTCTGCCTCATCTGTGAGAGGGAAACCTAAGACCAAATGGCAGCAGAGGTTTGTGACTGGTGTAGAAAGCACTGAATGTATCTCAAATGGGACATTTTCAACCTAGCACGTGCCTGAAACAAGAAAAATGAGGGGTGCAGAGGTAATGCTGAATTTTAACTACTGCAAAGTGCCTCTAGGGCAGCAGAGGCTTCCAGACAGCACTGGGGACTGTCTGGCCCCTCATGATATGGAGGAAAGAGGCTGAATTTATATATCTGTCCACGTAGACAAGGCCAGAAAGACTCCACAGCCGAGGATCTGCAAGGTTCTCTTAGGGTACAAGAGCTAAAAAACCTAATAGATGAAAAAACCCTAATAACTAAACTCCCTTTCCCTTCTCTGACTTGCAGGGTACATTATGCTTCCAAAATTGCAGTAGAAATAGCTTCAGTTATATGCTCCAGTCCTTTTTAAAGTAATAAAAAAAAAGGTAATGCGATCTTGAAAATATATTTACAGTTCACCAAACTGAAAAATACTCTTCACATGTCCAGGCTTCTTTCCTTTCCCTTCTCCTTCCCCTGTCCTCCTTTTTACTTACATGTCCTACACAAATATCCATTCAATGCTGAAAATTCAGGAAGCTTTTCACTTATGCAGAAAAGAAGATTCATTGCTGTGCTTAGAGAGTGTTTTTGTGGTGATGTATTTTATTTTTGACAGTTTTGGTTTTTTCCACAGATGTTCAGTAAAGGGCTGCTGAGCATGACCATGGCTGTCCAAAGATTGGTGTCCATGTAAGATTTAACCAGCAGCAGTGAGAACTCTAGGATTTTTTTCTGAGACATTCATAAGGTTGGTTGGATCTCTCAGGCTGCACCAGAATTCTGCAGTCCTGTCTAAACCTGCTTATGAAACTTAAAAATCTTATGTTTATTTGAAATACAATTCAGTGCTTTCAGAAATTGAGGTAACTTTCCCTGTTCTCTCATCTGCTCAGCACAGTTCAGGTTGAGTGAAAAAGGACTGAGGAGAAGGAAAATATGTTTATTTTTAGCTGCATGTGACTGAGATGGTACTGCAAGAGAAATCAGAAAGACGTACCAGGGGAACATATCAGGGAGTCATTTCTCCAAAATTTGGTGATTAAATCCAGGCAAGCAGGCTTGTGACCCACAAAAGGAGGGTGGAAGGAAGATCAAGAAAAGGAGCAAGACTGTCTGGAACCACAAGCAGCTGGTTTCCGTTCCCTGAGGAAGAAGAGGGTGGCTCTAGGGGAGGGTCTGAGGTGGTGTAGTGGCTGTCAGTGCAAGAGTGAGAGGGGAGAGTGCTGCTGAAACACACTGTGGTTGCCATATCTGAGGCATCTTGTTTCCCTGACATCTGATTCTCAAATGGAAACCATCAAAAATATTGGAAAACAAATATTGGAAACAAATGCAGAATAGATAGGGAGCTGAAAGCAAACACTGAAAGCAAACACTGAAGAAAAGCTTTAAGGAGGAGAAAGAAAAATACTGAAGAGCAGAAGAGTACACCTGTATTAACAAAAGACAGCAGCAATCGTGTAGTTTCACACCACTTTCTCCACAAGGATTTTAGTTAAATTGCATTTGGTTTTGCTTTAGTCTGTGCTTTAAATTAATTCCAATCTTGCCAAGTATTTTCATCTTGTTTATTGAAGCAACCCACAACCCCAAAGCAGGGAAAAGCTGAGCAGATCAGTAATTAAAAGGAAAGGTGTGTACTTGGGGCTAGACAGTGCCTGGAGGAGTAGACTCAGGTTGAAACTGTCTGCAGAAACGAAGAGCAGAAGTGAGCTGACATTGTTTTGGACAATAGGTATAACCCAAGATGCTCTGGAGCCAGTAGTAGAATTTCCTGCTCTTTACAGCAGGGTCAGGATTTCACTTTTTTGTTTTCAATATTGAGGGGTTTTTCCCACATACTGACATGGTGCTTCCTTCCCCTTAAGGGTGAGTTGTTACAAATCCTAACCTTCATTTTAGGCCACTATATAGCAAAGCAGCACTCTCAGAGCAGTGATATCAACGGCAAGAGAGAAAAACTCCCTGACAGCAGCTGGGGAGACTCCCAGCCATGGAAAGAACTCCTCTCTACAACAGCACTGGCAGGGCTTGTGCCACACAGAGCTGCAGCTGGGCTTGTGCAAATCCCTGGCAGTACTGACCAAAAGGGACACCCAGATTCAGGTTCTGTTCCTGTCCCTGCTCCCTCTGAAAGCCAGATCAGCTGCTGCCCTCCCAGACGGGGAGTTAAGCCCGAGCTGTGCCTTCAGGAGAGCCACAAGCCACCACGGCTTGTCACAAGTCACCACGGCTTGTCACAAGTCAGCACGGTGAGCTGCCAGGCTCCAGGAGATTTCCCAGGGAAGAGAGGGGGGCAGGGGTGGCCTTCAGGCATCGCAGATTTCCCCATTCCCTCCAGCCAGGAGGAACAATCAGGACGTGCCACTGTTTCCCCTCCCACCCTGCACCTCAAAGCCCCTCTCAAGAGGAAAATCCTACTCCTCACATCCAGAGCACATCTGTGCAAAGCACTGGGAGTGCAGGGAGGTGTCTGGGGCTGCCTCAGCTCCTGCAGATCTCTGGGGAAGGGAAAATGCTCCCATCTTCTCAGGGACAAGCCCACAGAGCACTCCAATTAAATGTAAGTTGTTAAATTACTCCCATAGCTGGCCCTGCATTTTTCCCCCCTCAGCTCTCTGGGTATTGTTTAGCAGCCGTCAGATAATTAAGCACAAAGGCTAAGATAATATAATTTGAATAACAGCTAATGAAACACACTGCAATTATTTCTGAATGTGTTATCTCTCTTCCCTCTCTCACATGGTAACTGCAATTGCCTCTCACAGAAATCTCCAGGCAGGTGACTATACACCACAAGTGCACACTCTTCACTTCCATCTCTCCTCTCACCCAAAAACCTCTCAATCCTCCTCTCATTCCCTCTGTCAGAGGGGATTTCTGCCTGTGTCTCCACACAGAGTCCACTCCCTATGAGAGCAGCCTCTTCTTGCTCCCCTCTCACTTCCATTCCACACCTGCCCTGTACCTCTGTGTGGGACTGATCAAATTTTGCATAGGAAATCCCTGTGAGAAAGGAAAAGGAGAAAAGATTAGGAAGCAGGAGCTGCCACTCTCACCTCATAATCTGTGGACATGCAGAAGAAGCAAAGCTGGCTCAAGGATTTATGTGAAGCAGCACAATTTGCTGCCTTAAAGATGAGGATGTGATCACAGAAGCCCATGGTCTCACACCTTTGTTCCCAGCCTTTCCCTTCAAGGACGCAGCAGCTCCAAAAAAATTCTGTAGGTAAAATTATCCCCTTTGCTGAAGCACCTGCACTCTTGTGCAAAGACAACAGTCCTTTCCCTGAAAAGGAGCTGTGATTTATAACTGCACTCCTGAATTTTTCACTGAATTTAATTTGAGCTCAGTGTGATAAAATCCTTGCCCACCGAAACAACGACATAATTTACAAAATATAACTTGGGTGTTTATTTATAACAGCTTCAAAAATGTTTTACCCACAGCTTTGTGGCTTGTCTGGCAAACTGAGGACTTGACCAGCTGGAAAAGGAATTATCAGGAAGCTCAGTATAAAACCACCTTCCTGATCTGCTTAAGGTATTCAAATATATTACTGATAGGAGTAATATATTTGAAGTAAAAGTTTGGACAGGTAACATGGGAACCATCAGCACAATAAACTAATCTCCAACCTGTCTGGATGCAGAGGGGTCGAGAAACACCCAGGAGAGGGTGATGTCCAGTGCCAGTTCAGTGGAAAGGCTGTGCTGTAAAAAAGGCAGGGACAGCAATGAGGGTTGCTGTGCTCGACACTTCCAAAAAGCAGGAGATGTTGCAGATATAATCCCAGCAAAAGAAAGTCACAGATCAGGGCAGAGTATTTTTAACTGAGCTTCTAAGTTATATTTGTGGGAGCTTTTTTTCTTTGGTGATGCCTTTCTTTTTTTCTTTTTCTTCTCCCAGAACTTACTACTCTCTAGAAGGCAAGAGAAGTGGGAAGTGTAGTAAGAGTGGTGGGAGAATGACAGGAGGCAGACAGAACTGACATAAATTTCTGCTATCATCCTTGGAAACACAGGAGAGACTGACTGAAAAAGTAGTTGAATTTAGATGAGAGGTTATGTTGTAAGCTGACAACTCTAAAACAGAGTAGGAAGCATATCTAGAACTCCATATGAGGCAGAAGGGCTTAATTCTGTAGTATCCACTTTATTGGACTCTGCTGGGTCTCAAGTTCCAACATGATCTACAGTTTATGTGGAGCTGTTAGATCCATCTTTATAGAGAGTTACCACCTGGTCTCCAGTCAATTGCCTGCAGTAAATTAAAATATTGACAAAGGCTTCACTAGCCCTAGTTTCCTAGTACTTGACAGTATGTCAGGAAGGCATTTCTATTCCTCTAAAGTGAATTTAGAACTGCTTGGATAATAAAGATTACATCTGAGCAATGGGCTCTCACAGGATGCAAGAGGATTCCATAGCACACACAGTCCAAATGATGGGGTAATATCCCAAGTAATATGAAACAAAAGAGGGCCCACATGTCGGTGGTGTTTTGCTACAGGACCCTGAGAAACAGTTCTGGACAGATTCACAAACTCCCTAAAAAGCAGCTCAGTGTTCCCCTCCAAAACCATTCACTCAAGTGGTGAGAAAGCTGTGCCTTGAGACTATAAACACAGTCAGATGCAGCAGAGTTTTCCACAAGGACTGCAAAATCAACCCATCCCAACCCCTTCCACATGTGGAAAATGACATATCTGTAAGCTGAATGGAGCAGTGGGACAATGTCCTGAGGAAGAGAGTTACCTTGGATGGATCTCAGTCAGCTGAAAGACAATCTGACCAGAGGGAAGGAACTGGCTTGGAGAGTCATCAGAAGTAAAACCTGGTTTATAGGAAGTTTGCAGGAAGCACAAGCTCATTGGGTGGTGCAAAATAATAAACCACAAATAATAAACCAGGTCTGCTAGAAGAAGGTATTGGGTGTGATAAATGCTCTCCAGGATCTCTACAACACTTGATGCCTTGGTCCTGCTGCCCTGTGCTGGAGCAAGGAATGAAACTGTGGATTTTTCCAGGCTAAATCTGTTACCTCTAGTGCACCTTTGAAAAAAGCAATTGCCATTCATTAAAAAATGTTGTATCTTAACACTCACTTTTCAGTGTAAAGCAAAATGCAGAAAGTTATAATGTTAATACATTTCAAGCGGTCAAAAAAAAAAAAAAATCAACCTTCCTAGGCCACCACATCTGCATTATCAGCATCTCCTGCAATCTTCCTGGCTCTCCACCACCCAGCTCCCAAAGGCAAACCCTGGTCACACCTGGGATGCAAAGCATGCCAAGGGTATACATCTAGAAACTTCAAAGGAAAATGAAAGAGGTCCTAAGATGAAATAGAAACCCTGAAGAATGGGTAATACATGCATAAAAAGCTGATAATTCACTGACTAGATAATTGGTTTCATTAAAAGATAAATATCCCTCTCTCCTAATGACATTACTGTTGATATTACTCCATTGATAACATCCAGTCTAACATAACCCCTTTTTACAACTTCAGAGTCACTTTCTGCTTTCCAAAAGAGCCTCTGCCTTGAAGAAAGATCAAAGAACCTTGCTCGTGACCTCAGCTCTTCAGCCATCAGCCAGGACTTTTCAACATGGCCCCTAAGTGATAGATAGCTACATCCCATCACAATGAACTAGAAAAATAAATTGCATCAGAAAGAATAAGTGTTCAAAAATAGGCACATGTTTAAAGAGAATGGAAAGGCAAGAGTGTAAAATATTTATTTCCACACTGCAATAACACTAGGCAGGAAAAATGGCTGAAAACCATTTCTTTATTTCCTAACTTCTCAAGTGGTGTGAAAAATCACTCCACTTCAGAAAAGAGCCCAAGATGTGCAGGCCATGGAATATTTTGGGAGACGAATCCAAGCAGACCAATGTGTGTCTATGGAATTTTAAAGTCAAAGAAGAATACTTGTGATATCATGAACATATCAACTATTTTCAATACTGGGCAAATACTAACTCTATTTTCATGAGATGTGTTTTCTCTGCTATTATAAAAAGGGGATTACAACATAGTAATATTATATTCCCTTTATAACTACGATTGATCCTCCTTTTATCGTAACTGAAAAATTATCTGTAATAAAAACATACACGAGCTGTCTCTCGTGCATTAAGAAAGCTCGTTCACGATCATAATTTGAATCATAATTTAAATTGCACTCCTCCAGAAGATGGCTTTGTTGAGGGAGGTGAGCCAGCCCCAGGCAGAGAGCAGAACACACAGCACATACACAGAATTGTTATATCCATATTCCCCTGGACTCAAAACCCTGTGAGGAAAACAAGGCAGTACCCAGGGGCAGCATTTCATTCTGAAGGAGACTGACAGTCACAAGGCTGTGTTATCATCTTAACTGACTCTCCCAACTGAAAATTTCCAGAAAGTTCACACAATACACCCTGGATTGACAGCTGCTGGGATGATGGACAGGAAAGGAGAAAGTCTCAATTCCAGTGCTGCAGAACTGGGTACCTTTGCTGCTTTGGCTGCACAAGAGCCCATAACAAAAGGTATTCCCCTTAACCACACTCCGAAGTCTCCCCTGATCAATACAAATATTTCCTCTGCTTTTACACAGCAGCAACAGGACTAAAATGCGAGCTCAGTCTGTATTTTGTAAGGTGCTTGCTTTTCCTGAGGTTTTTTTTTCCCTCTTTTTTTTTATCCCTATAGGAAAGCCTCCCAGCCTAATTCAGCCCTTATGTTTCCTGTCCTAAATTCATGCTTGACATGTTTCAAGATGAAGACATTAGTGCAGTGAGAGTGGAATGAGCATGGCTACATTATCATCAAATAATAACTTGATCAACATATGAGATAACCTAAAACCTAACATCTCCAGCCACAGAGGCTTGTGCTGTATTCTGTACAAACATTCGTGCCCCTCCAGCTGCTGAAGGATTGAATAATCACCAGAAAAGGCACATTTGCAAAAAGTTGGTTTCAGAAGCATCCTACAGCTTCTGGTTGTTGCAGCACTCTGCTGCAGGTTGACCAGAAATCTGGTGTGCTCCAAGTTTGAATGTTTTTGAAATGATCAGGATGTTCCAAGATTCTCACCCAAGAAGCCCCACGGGCCATTCCCAGCCTGTGCATAATTTAAGCAATCCACCTGCTGCACAGCCATTTCCTCGGCTCCAGAGCAGTACAGACACAGATGTGACACTTTCCTGCCACAGCAGCCCTGTTTGGGGACAGCGTGGAGGCTGCCACACTCACTGCAGTTATCCTGCCCATGAAGTTCAGCAAAAAAAAAATGTTAGGCAGCAAAAAATTCCAGCAATTCTTTCCCTCCAGTTACAATAAACTTGCTTCCAATCTGTTGTCCATCCGTTGCTAATTTCATTATCATTTCACACATGTTAATGAGACACATGCTGGTCACATGACCTCCCCTTTCCCTCTAGGGCCTAATGAATTCTATATCATGAATAATTAAGGGCAGTTTGTTTTGGCATACAAATTCATTAGTGTTTGAATATAAAAAGGCACAAAAGGGGAATTAATGTTTCATGACAACTAAAATACCCCTTTCTGCTAAAAATGTGGTCACATTAAGACCATTAATTTGTGGAAGTTTTTTTTCTAATTAAGTCAGAATTTAAAGATCTCCAGACCACACCACTACAGAGTAGCTGAGTATTTAAAAAGTGATAGTGTGCAGCTTTTGGCAGATTTTTTCCAAATCCTTTAATGTTTCCTGATGCTCTGGCATGACTGACATGGGTTTCTTCCCCTATGAGTGCAGAGATTTCTCCCCCTGCAACAATTCACTATTAGCATTTGAAGAGGAAGCTGTAGTTTTCAGTTTGAATGCCACATCAAACAAGCTGATAAGACTGTCATTTTTTATTTTTAAGCTGTAATTCAAGTGCAGACTTATATGGGTGTAGCAAGAATCTCTTTTCATGGCATCTAAGAAATCAGCTGGGCTTCTCAGATTTTTCAGAGGAAAACAGAAAAGTGAGAAGTTCAATGGGAAAATTTTTGGTTTAGGTGCAGATGGTGACATTGCTTTTTTAACCTTTTCATGCCTGCTATGAGGATTTTTTAAAATTCTTCTAAGGCATGGCACCCTTTGCTGGAACACACCCTGGTAACACTGTCAGCATTCTGCCAGCCCAGCACACAATGATCAGCCCAAGTGGTTTGGATATGAACAACCCTGCAGCAAAGAGTGGCCAAAATTCAGCCTGACATATGACTGCAAAATGAGGAAAATGAGAAAGACTCAGATATTTTCCACAGAAATCAGGTGTAAAACCTAAATTTTTGGGTTTTTTTCCCCTTATATACTCTTGAAGTGGACATCCATTCTGCAGCTTTGCTGGCCTTGAATTATAGGTATTTTAGCATTTTCAGAGAAACACAGAACCAGTGGGACTGAAAGGCACCTTAGAAGACCAGTGGTGAGGCCATATGTTCCCAGCCCTTGCCAGTCACCTGGAAGTGCTGAAGCACCAAAGTGTTTTAGGATATGGTTTTTTGAAAGCATGAGCAGTGACAAGTTTTTGATATAGCTTTATGAAGACATACATTGTTGGTCAGTTTTAAAAGAGCCCTCATAACTGCTCTCCACAAAATTCAAATGCCTTCATACTCTGCACTGAGCAGATTAAATTTGGAAGGCTGGATTCAAGTGTGCAAGGCTTGTCCTTTGCTACCCCAATAAAACATTACCTGGTTCTGACTGAATTCTGGCCTCATTCAAGGAAGGTTCAGCACTTTCAGGCCAGCAGCTGGGTTTTCCCTGGGCTCCCTGTACCCTGAGTGTCCTTGGCTGTCTCTCCTGCCTATTTTCCCCCTGGGGCAGTGGGACTGCTGCAGGATCATCCCTCTTTTGCTGTAGCGCCACTTGTAGAGCAAGGAGGCTGGAAGAAGTGGCTCCCCACTTCAACCCAGGACAAACAAAACATAAAATCCTGGGTGGCAAGAGTAGCAATAGAGGAAGCAATATAGGACAGAACTGAAGAAAGTTCTGACCTCTTCAGCTGGGGATAAGAGATCTTTGGGCATGAAGGCTGGAAATGGTATCAAAGCACATTAGGGAAGGCTGCATCACCTTTTCTTGTTTATTGAGGAAAAAATAAGGGTGGGTGAAGTCAACACTGAGTGCTCTAAGTAAAGTCAATACACATCTATCTTGGATTAGAATTCCCACAGAAGGATCCAGGTCCTGCCAGTAAATCTCATCTATCTAAAAGAAAACTGATGTAACTATGTCACAGCACAGAGCACGCCCTAACTTTGGCCAACTATCCTAAAAGAAGCCACTCAGATTCCCTTTCATGGACAGTAGTGAAAAATATGGCCTGGCCCTAATCCCAATTTTTCTCTTTATAAATGGAGGGAAAAAAAAAAAGAACAAAAAAAGAACAATTCAGAATAATCAATCACTAAATTGTCCCATTGACTGTAAAGGAAAAGAGGATGAATACCTAAAATATAATTGGTCTAGATTAAGTGAGAAATATTTTACTACCAACCACTCTAGAACCACTCTGTACTTTCATTTCCTTTTACTGTTTGGTTTCCCACCAAAATCATAGCATAAAGTTTGAAAACATGTTTTTAAATGATGGTATAACTTGTGTAGAATCATGCATTCCCTAGCTACTTGTATGGTAAACTGTGAACAGAAAAGAATAAATGAATACTTTTGGACATACTGAGGAAAACAGAAATTAAGTTGAAACACAGAAAAAGCATCAAAATGTTCAGAGAAAAATTCTGCTACTTAAAAGTAACAGAAAATGGATGATAATGTTCAAGTCATATATTACTTACATGGCACAGAGGGACTGTGAAAATCAAGATGCTATTGGGATGTGCATAATAAATAAATAGAAGAGACAACTTATAAAAAAACCCAAACAGCAATCACTTTAGGAAGTAAATGCAGTAAGCAAAAAAAGAATTGTCAGAAGCCTTTAATGGAATCTTTTACCTTATGCAAGTCCTTAGATATAAACCCTGATCTCTCAGTAAGTACAAAGGAGACAGAAAGAAAAAGGCAGAGTAAAATAATCAGGTGGCCAGAGAAACGAAACTTTTAGACTTTTACATTTCTTATAATAGAAGAAAAAATCAGCTACCAAGTGGGGCTTGTGTCATGGAGGATGTGAATCCAGAGACAGAAATATTTGCTGTCAGTGTCCTCAGTGAGGACATTATGTTGGTCCTGCACACAGAGCAGCTGCCAATGAGCCTGAGCTAATTTTCACATCTGCAGTGGAAAGCCACAAATGCCAACAGGAGAGCAGGGACCCTGAACAGAAGACAAATTCAAGGTCATCCAAGTAGTAGAGCAGAAATAGTAAAGCTAAAATCCCTCATCTATTGACCAGCTCATCCACAAGGTTTATTTAATTGATAAACACTTAACACCTATGAAGTACATGCTAATGCACTGGTTTGTGAATTAATGAACCAGGGCATTCCTCTGGATAGACTCAGAACAAGCTGGCTGAGGTTCCTAAGCCACGATGGTTTTCTATGATTCATGTGCCAGATGCCTGTACTGTCAGGCCAGGTAATCTTGCTGGTTCTTTGGGCTTTTAAAAGCCTCATGTCTTTTGCATGGTGGCAATTTGTCATTTCTGAGAATCAACCTTTTTCTTTCCCATTTCTGATTCTGTGTAGCTGTTTAGCTCTGTTTCGGCTCACTACCTCATGGCCTTGCTTTGCTCAGATTTTTTTATCTAATAAAAAAGCATCATTTTCAATAATGTACTTTGTGCAGTTAGGGAGAGTGGTGCTGTACTGCAGTTTGTCTTTCAGACTTTGGTGTGGGTTTCTTTACATGCTTCTCTAAGCCTTTGCCTGCATGGATTTTAATTCAGCAAAGCTGAGAGCAGAGGGGCAGAATCCCCTCCCTCGACCTGCTTTTGGTGCAGCTTCCTGGAGTCCTTCAGAGCCCCTTCTGTATCCATGGATTTAAAGCTGCTGTGGAGAGGGAGGAAAGGCAAAATATCGCCCCACAACGTCAGAGATGGTACCTCCATCCTCACTCCTGTGCCAGATGTGGAAAATCTCCCAAGCACTCTTCTCAGCTCAGAGAGCACCAGCACCAGTCAGGACACATTGCCAGATGCAGAAAGTTTCGAGGCCAACTGATGGTGCTGGAAATGCTCCTGTTCTAATCTCAATTTAAATTAGTAACTAGAGGCAACACACTGGGAGCTTTTCTAGTCTGCTTCCTGAAGAAGTAAATCGAATCCCAAATAAAATATTCAGCATTTGGAGGCTGAGCACAGAATGCTGCGAGTCTGAGCACAGCCCTTAGTGTGTACTGAGGAAGTATTTTTTCCTAAGATACCAGAAATGTTGGCAGCTCATTTTGGTAACACGTCCAGTTTTATTTGTTTTAGAATCTCTGCTCCTCTGGGGGCATGCAAAACGATCTGGGGTGCTCTGAGGAATTTCACCTCTACCTCTCTTTACCCTTGCACTTCTCTTCCTTTTGATCTATTTGCTATCCACTGCCCAGGGCTGACTTATTTGCTTTTGTGCAAGCCACTATCCTGATGGTCAGAGCCACCCTTCCCACCAAACTGCTGATATTGTGACAGGTTCTAAGTCAACACTTCATCAGCCAGGAGCTTTTATCAGCAGGAGAGAGGAACCCCAGCACTGGCAGCCCTGGCCAGAAAAGATGTTTTTATTCTTGGCGTCTTGCAGCATCTTTAAAAAAGCTGGCAGTGACTGCTGAAAACCTGCCAGATAGATTTGCCCAGAAGAAGGAAATGGGATGTGGTAGGGTGTGGTGGTGAGGGGAAAAGAACATTTCAGAGCATATTCCCATTTTCTCACACATGTTTCTCACCCCTTAACTTGGGAAAGGAGAGACATTACTTTGAGGGGTGTGTCCCATCCAAATAAACAAGACAATGGGAACAGACCAAAGGGATCCATCAGCCTTGTAAAAACCATCTCTTTTCCAAGTCTGGCTTGACAGATCAACACAATACTTAGGAGGGCACAAGCCTTGCCTGAATCAACACTCTGCTAAGCTTGTAGAAAGAACAAAATGAATTGTGCAGAAATGAAGGTTCACACAAAAGGTCTGGGTTTCATACCAAGATCTTCTGCTCACCAGCTGCACAGCTTCAGATACATATTTGTAATGCTCCATGCAAGTAACACCAGAACACCTGCAAGATTAAAGCTCTATGATAGCCAAAAACCACAGGCTCAGCTCCAGTAAAGACCAAAATATAGAAGTGAAGTCTAAAGACCATCACCTACTTACTGAAACTCAGTGATGCTGAGACAAAAATCTATTAGACTTAAGAGGACGTATTCATACAACCATTAATTTCAGCTCCTGTTCTGTAAAATGTGAAGAACAACTGCCTTCTCTCCTGGATACTGTAAAGTACAGTGTTTTAACATTTGTCAAGTACTTTCTGGTCACAGGCAGCAAGAAGTGCTGCTTTGGGTACTACATCTATTCTGCCAGTCAAAATAGTTGGCTGCCTCTGCCAGAGTGGCTAAATTTCTTTGGGTTGAGTAAAAGCAACCATGTAAATTAAAATGGAAAACCAAGCTAGAGACTTACTTCAGGTGGGAAAAGAAATACAATCTTTTCAAGAAGATCAAAACCATCTTTGTAAAAAAAAAAACAAAAAAGCCTACAAACAAACAAACAAAACCCCAAACCTGCTCCTGATGCTGAAACATTTCCCTGAATCCCCTGGTTATAGCTGGTAGATTTACAGAAATACTTGGGAAAACAGCTGCTGTTGGTACTATTGACTGGACAAGACAAAAGGATGAAGGGCTGAACCACAAACCTTTTTGATGTATTCTCCATGGCAAGGATGGCAGCCAAAGAAGTTTCCATAAAAGTCATTGAAGTTTTTCAATATTTATCACCACAGGGAAACCAAAACTAAATCTAGAGGTTGTTTTAGGTACAGAGCTAATTTCTTTAAATCCTGTGAAGTTTGTGGAACCTGGCACATCAAACACAGGCTTTTGGTTTATACTCTCTCCAGTCTCTCTGTGGAGATCCTCCATCTTTCTCCATTCATGCAGGAAAACCAATCATTGAACCAGTTACAATAAGGTTCTTTCTGACACTGACCCAGCAGAACTTTGTTCTGTGAAGGGAAGACTGTTCTATGGCTTTGCTTCTGGAAAATCCTTCCTCATGTACCACTTGCTCTTCAAGCCAAGGGCAGTAACATGAATTACAGCCATGGTTAGGGCATGGTTGTGCCTGTTCTGTAAAGTACTCCTGGTTTCTCAAATAGAAGGGATCAGGTCCAAAGGACACAGCTATTTACAGAACACCTTCTGCAGTTCCTAGTGGGCATGGTCATGGATTCGAACCCAATTAGCCAGACTTGGACCCAATTAGCACATCACATGTCATCCATGCTAGTCATCTTCTTTGCCCGTACTCTACCAAGGCAATTATGCCCAAAATCAGAGTTTGCTGATTCTGTTTCAAAACAACCCCATCAGGGACCAGCCAAGCTTGTGTTATTGTTTCCAGCCCAGGAGATGTCAGCATTTCAGAGAGGGCATCAAGAGCATCAGCTGTGAGTGCCTGCATTCCTGTGCCTGACTTGTTTTTTAATGTATCACACAAAAAACAGGGACATTCCAAGGATTTCACAAAGCCCTTCACAGAGGCCACATTTACATGTAAGGCAACTGAATGTTTTGAATAATTTAGTTCACATCCCTGGGGATAAACCCATGGAAAGGGTCCAGGACCTGACTGTGCAGAGGCTGGGGAGGGTGGCTGCAGTGTCCGCATAGGGGTGAGTGACTCCTGGCCTGGCTGGTGGCGTGTCAGCTCCCAGTGCCACCTTGCAGAGCACCTCGGTCACTGGCCTCTGTTGAGAGGAGCAAGGCAAAAGGACAGCTCTTTGAGAAAGAGAGGGAAAACACTCCACAAAAGAAGACGGAATGGAGTAATTAGCTTCTTCCTCTGCAGCCTCCAGCAGGCTGCCAAGCCTGGCTGCCGCGAGCCAGGCGGACAAAAGGCTTTTTCAGCTGTCACACGTTCCACAGCCTCAGCCAGGGACAGCAGCCACGTCCTCGTGCCTTTCAGGGATTTGCACACATGTGCTGCTCTGTCTGCAGGCCAAGGAAAAGCAGCCTTAGCCCTTACCAGACGTACAGATACAAAATGCTCCTTGCAGTGCTGCTGGCACTCAGTATATTGTTACCCTGATTTATTTCTGTTGAAACAGAAGCCAGAGTTTCCTCCTGCGGAGGCTTTCCGTGATAGAAATAAGGGGCAGTCTGTGTCCTGGAGACCTTAATTCAGTGCTAAAAATGACATTTTGTCCTCACCTTTGCCATCATTTCTGGATGCAGGCACTTGAATAGAAGGAAGCCAAAGGTACTGATATTGCACTTCACGTATTTAATTTCCTAGGAACCAAGCGGTGAGTGTTGCTTATGCAACCTTAAAATGAAAGTGTGTTTCAGGAACAGGCTGTCCTTTTTTGTGTTTATTCTGCTCAGAAAAAAACCCCCAATGACATTTAAAAGGATTCACCCAACAGCAAGACGGTTTTCCACCAGGACTACTGGAACATGAGTTTCTTTTCTGTCCATGTGCATATCTGTGTTTCTCACTGACACTCATGGGAGCCGTGATTTTCAGCCATGTGCAGAGGCAACAAGGACTAATTAGCATAAAATTAACGTGCCCTACCTCTGATTGTAATCCACATGAGGAAAATGACAAACCCCTACTCCCTCTCCAAACACTGACTAGATCCATGAGCCTGGCTTCATGTAACAGCAAGTTAAATGCCTGAGACCAATTGGGATATCAGACATTATAGCAATAGAGATTATTAATTGGATGATTTGTAAAATTCAGTGACTCATTGTCAGGGTGTCCCTCACAATACCAGTCAACTTATAAAATTCAGATGCAATTACATGCTAGCTGAATACATTTGCCTTATTTCACTATACTGTATATTGAACTTTCCCTTTCATGTTTGCATAACAAATCTGAATGGAACTTTTTATTGCATTCACACTTGGTTGATTGCTTTTGGTTATTTTATAGCATGTTATAGGGCGAAGGAGAAAAAATAAAGGTTTTATTGCAAAATTGTAAAACAAAACTAAATGCGAATGCCTGCTCTAGAGAGGTGATGAAGATACTTCATGTTAACTCAGAGGTACCACTTTTTATCACTGACATGTAATTGCTGATTATATTACTGTTATTATTTTGGGGGATATCTCAGTACCAGAACATAGAATAAATAATGGTTCCTCAGTTTTATTTGTTGCAGATACAAGTGCCATGGGGAGGCTGACACAGCTGCAGGAACACCCTGAGACTTGTCCACAGAATTTTTGAAAGGAAACTTTCCTAGTGGCAGAAAGATAATACAGAGCCTGAGCAGGGAGTCAGCCTCCCACCAGCCCTGCAGAGCTTGAGTGGGTCTTACACAGCTCAGATGTGGTGGTAACTCTGAGGTGGGGTGAATTCTCACCTTCTAATTTCTGTTCCCAAAATGCCACACAGACAGAAGTGCATGAGGAAAGAAAGATTTGGGGATTTTTCACTCTTGCAAAACAGGGGTGAAGGACCTGCTCTTTACTGAGTGTCAGACAGATTTTTCAAAGCCTTTTGGGATACCATGAATTAACAAACCCCAAATATACAATGGGAAAAAACCCAAACAACATTAAAACATCTCCCTTCCACCTCCCCCTCAAAAAAAGCTGTCACAGTAAAATGCAGAATAAGGAAGGTATCAGTAGTAAAACGTTACACTTGAAAACACAGAAGTCTTGCACAAACAAGAAAACAGAAGAAAGTCATATACAATGATAATAAGGTTGGGGGAAAAGATAATCTTAAAGAACCACTGAATAAAGACATAAAAGCTGATATAAACATTTCCAAGCATATGAGGAATAAGGAATGTGAAAGGCAATCTAGAGAACCACTAGGTGAAGAAATGGAGAACAATATGAAACTGGTACATTAGAAGCAATCCACAATCCCACAGCCCAGGTGAGGGTTCTGTCTGCAAGTGTTCAGTATTTGGTAATGTGAAAAACAGGCTAAAAGAAGGACATTTCTTCTCACCTTCTGGCAAGGTGTGATTTAGAGATTCTCTAAAGTAAACTTGCATCTGCATCTCCTCAGATTTACACACCTTTATCATATATCCTAGTCACCTTTTCTCCAGAATGAAAGCAACAAGGATGAGGAAAAGTATGCAAAGTGTGAGGATGAAGCAACAGGGATTCTTCAAGTAGAGAAAGAAAAAATTGGCCTGTGGGCTGCTGGCAGAGAGGTCTATACAGACCCAGGTAGGATGGAGATAAACAAGGGATGATTAATCACTCACTGTTGCTTAGAATGCAAGAAGTAGGGAGCACTTGAAAAAAAGTAGCACATACATATTTCATAAGAAAGGAAAGGCAGTGAATTTTGAAGCCATGCACAGACTGGGGAACTCACTGCTACAGGACATGCAGATTTACAAGTGTAAACATGTTCCACAAAGACTCACAAAAGAAAAGCCTGTCAATGACTAATAACCATCAAAGGCTCTGCTTCTCCAGAAAGTCCCAAAAGCCAGAGACAGCTAAAAGCAATAAACTTGTGCCTGGGGAGGTTTGTCTTTATGTACTCTGGGTTTACCGTTTGTTCCCCTAAGTGACTACTACTGATGCTGGGCAGGAGAGATCCTTGGCCTTCCCCAGATTCACATGGCAGTAAGACTGTGCCATTAAAACACACATTAATAAATATCATGTTATGAAATGAGCCTGTGCCCATAGCTAGGTTATAACTAGGTCTCAGGCTGTGGTGCCTACATTCCAACTTTCGTGCACCTATAAATATTAAAACACCAAACAGTGCACTTGAATTTGCAAAATGCAGGCTCATCACCATTCCAGTACCACGTTCTCTGACAAAACTAATTTATTTGCTCATCAGCCCATATTTTTTTCAAGTCCAGTATAAACTATCATTCCACTGTTCCAAACAAGCCCTAATCTCTGTATGCAGCTCTCAGTCTTATACAGATGCTAATTATTATAACTGGAGGGCAAATCAGCACAATATGACCAAATAAATAAATTTGCTGAACACATAAAAGAAAACCTCCCACAACCCCATCCTTGTTGGTTCTCCAGAATCACAGCTGTACAGTGTTAATACTGTACTCATGATCTTAATAGAAAATAATCCCTTGAAAATTAATTGCCACTAGACATTAATAAGCACTTTGTTAATCAAGCCAGTAAGCCAATTAGGCCCAAGGTGAACTCGAGGGCAATCAACTCTATAAACAGTGTGAGCTAAGTCTTAGAAGTACACCCTAATTTTTAAAAAGCTTGTTTTTGGAGACTGGATAGCTTGTGGGATTGCTCATTACAGAACAAAGCAACTGCCCAAATGCAACCCAGGTCAGGAGCAGCCAAGAGCCATCATCACCCAGCAGCTTATCTGTGTCCTCAGAGCAGCTGGTCTAGACCTCATTTGAGACCTTACCAACTTGTAATTAATAGCGTCTCTAAGTAAACCAAATGAGAAAACCAGCAAAAAACAATTCAAAAGTGCCTCCTGGGAAAGAGCCTAAGCTGTAAGGCAGGGCAGGGTGTAGAGAGAGTAATTTACATTTGACTCCCTTTGACTACGGGTGAGCATCAGGCAGCTATCCCTGCCCCTTCTGCTAGGCTTTCACAGACCACGGGACATTCACAAAAACTGCACAGAAATGGCTCAAGCCTTTCTAAGGAGATGCAAATATTTAGCAGCTCTCCCACCTCCAAAAGGCAGCATTGCATGGCCTTTTTTCTTATTCACTGTCCAGGAGCAGAGACAGCCCAGGGAGAAGTGCAGATACCTTAGAAATCTTCATTTCTGCCTTTACATTACAGCTCAGAGGAGCAGATCCTTTCCTGACTTCCCATTCCTGAGGAGAAACCTGTGTTTCTCAACACACTGCAAACAAGAAAGCTGTTAGGGGAGAACCTTGCTAAAATCACTCCTCTGTGGGCATGGCTGAAGTTCTCCCCAGGGCAGTGGTCACTGCCCCAAACCTGCCAAAATTCAAGAAGCATTGAGTGGTGTGACTCTTGGGGCTCTGCTGTTTGGGGAGCTGGACTTAACAATCCCTGTAGGTTCCTTCCAGATCAGGATATTCTATGATTCCGTGATTTTTCTCCTCCTCCAATCCTCCTGTTCTGTGTTTTTTTGTTCTTTCTCTTCACAGGTCTCAGCAAGTTCAAATACTTCAAGCCAAAAGCATCCAACTTCCCCTTCTCTGCTTAAGTGAAAGGAGTTTGTCCATAGAGTGAATTTGGCACAGAATTGGAGAAAACTCATTTGTTTCTCTAATTGATTCTGTCTGAAAAAAGATGCCATTAGTCCTTGCACATCTGTGGGCATTGAAAAATGTGCACTGTGTTTTGAATGTTTGTCCTGAGGCCTTGCAGGGTGGGGACTCAGCTCTACAATCACCTTCTCACCTGTTTTTTCCAGCAGTGTGTGGACACTGAACCCACTAAACTGGAGGAATAGTGCCACTCCTCCCACTCTTTCCAGGGCTAGCCATTCCTTGTTACTCCACCTTTCCCATCACAAGCTTGGACTGCACAGTAACTTGTATGAGAAAGTAACACACGCAGCTAAAAGGTCTTAAAATTCATGGGATGCAAATGAGCAGACAATTATTCTGTGCATAATAATGAGCTGCTAAGTTGGAACATGTTCAGATATACAGTAAGTCTCTGTAATAATTTTTATTAATTTTTAAGAATGCTGCATCATCTCACCTGAAGCCAAATACATTAATATTTGCATTAATTAGTGCTCATAATACAGTATATCTATCTTTTGAGTTTTACTGCAGTCATTTGACTCTTTCCTTACATTGACTTTCTAAAAAGGATCACCTTGATGAAGGGGATTTAGGGAATTTTTTTCAGCCTGGTGAAAAATATTTTCCTGGAATAGTGGTCAGCTTTCTGCCTTCCTTTATCTTGTCTTTTTTTCTGAGTGTTGGTTGTTTCGGGTTGGCTTTGGGGGTTTTTTTGTGTCTCTTCCTGCCTTAGTAGAATATGGGGATAATGATGTAGGCTTGACTATGCATATAAATTGAATAATTTGCAATAATGCTTTAAAGTGCCACCGGGATGGAATTCAAAAGGCTGTTTGCAGAAACAATTGCTTTTTTAAAAATTAATTTCTGAAAAGTAAATGTAGAAAATGGTGAGATGGCTCAGGGGATTGAAAATGGCAGAGAGATTTTCATCTCCTGGTCACTGCTTCAGATCCTAATCAGGCTGAAGAGCAACTAGAAAATATTACTGTGAGAAAAATACTTTGGGTCTCTGCAAATTTCAACAGAATAATCTGTGCTGAGGTTATGAATGAGATTGGAGTTCACTGAAAATAATAGCAGAGGGTCAATTCTACTCCATATTTTAGAGAGGTTTGGGTTTTTTAAAGTCATTCTACTGATGGAATATAAATCTGTATTTTTTTTCATATAGCAATCATTTAATCACAGATATTGTAAAGCAAAACAGAATTCACATCCTTGGCCATAAGTAGAACTGGTACCCTTCCTCAGGGTAGATAATGTATTTTCATGATAGTAATCATGTGTGTCAAGTTGGTTATGTAACAGGAGAAGACAAAAGGCATTTAAACCGCTTAAATCAGACTGGAAGAAAAAGAAAATAATGTTTTCAGGATGGGGTCATGGCTCAGTGATTTTAGGAATCTCATGCAGTTTAAGATAAATGCATAATCACTTTACACTTTCCATCTATTTGTAAAAAGACATCAACAACCCATTTTCCTACATAAAACTGCCAAATTTGTATATGTATTTCAGTCTGCTGATTTCTGGTAAGGACCAGAACTAACCCTGGAAGCTTTAAAATTATCCACCTGGATTTCTGATTGATCAGACACCAGGTTCATCCCTTCCACAGAAAGAATCAGATGTTTCACTAGAAGCAGATTTACCTGAGGATGGGAGGACACCTATTTGGATGGACAGGAGTGACAAACCATCACCTGCAGTTCGACAATTAAACCCTGTGCTGATTTCCAAAGTTCCTTGCAAGCAGATTTAAAACATCTCCAGGAGCATGCACTTCAACATTCCCTAAGGTGCCTAGCAAGTTTCTCAAGAATGTAGTTATTGGCTTCTGACAATATCTATGGTATCTTAAGAGATTTCCAAACAGAAAAGGAGGAGCAGCCTGTGGCCCGAAGAGTAAACACTGAAGATTGAAAGGATGTGATGGCTGAGTGTTGAAAAGCTGCCAGCAGCAGCTTTCTAGCAGTGCAGGCACTATGAGTAGCTACTCCAGTGTCAACACAGAAAAGGGTTAGAGAGTTGGTTTGGTTTCAAGCTTGAACAAACCTGCTCCTAGAGTTATTCACCTAACTGTGGATATCTGCCTGCTCATTTCCCATACACATGATCATCCTGAGGATGCAACTTTGGGATGCCCATGAGGGAGCAGCAGGATTTGGAACAAGAATGTGAACATGTGAAAATGGATTAGCCTTCTAGAAAGGGCTGAGATAACTGGGTTGACCTTGAATTACATGAGATCCAGCTCTGAGCAAAGCCAGCACAATCCCAAGCACTGCTCTGTGGAAGGTGGATGTGGATGTACAGCCTTGTCAACCCACTGCTGCACACTAAGATGAAAGAGATGGTGGGGGAAACAATCACTGTCATTTCTTTCTAGAGAGGATATTTGCCTCTGCTGCTTCTGAGGGTAGCAAAGACTTTTTCATCAGTTTCATAAGGCACTTAAAAAGCAAGTTCCAGAGGCACAGGGCCTGGCTGCTTAGCACAGTCCTATCACTGGAGCTGATCTTTCTCCTGTGGGAACAGCAACGGGACATGAAAAGAAGAGCAGAGGGTGAACTTTACTGTGGCTGTGACCACCCTCTGACACAGCAGTGCTCTGCTCCAAAGGTGGTTGAGCAAACAGAAAAACACATCTCTGCTCAGAGGCAGGCAGCAGAGAAGAGCTCAGTGATCTTTGCTGGATGCCCTTCATGATCAGGCAGTGAAACATTGTGTGTTTAATCATGGTGAAGGATAATGGAGAGCAGAGAACCAGGGAGGCAGCTCAGCTAACTCCAGGCATGCTCTGTTAAACCCTATATGATATAAAAATGGTTTATAGCCCATGCAGCATACTTCCCTTGGATAAGGACCATCGCACACTGAAATTAAAAGCAATTAGTGTCCCTTAAGTGCTTGAAGAGAATTGTTTTTACAAAGTGTTTCCTTCAATGTTTAGGGAAAAAAAAACATACAGGAAAAAGCATTTTTATGCAGAAAGGCATTTGTTTACAACTAACACCCTAAGAGATTAGAACTGGCTTTCAGACCTGTTATTACAGCTACAAAAACGTTGCTGTTAAACTCCCATTGAGGCTGACTGATAGGTCCACTATGTGTGAATGTAAAACACATTGTTTCAGGATGCTACAGCATGTCCACATGTGCAGCATGGCACTTTTTATAAAACACTGGAATGCTCAGGAATTTCATGTTGTCTATTAACAAACTCCTTCCCCCACAGCCATCACAGGCTTTGATTCAGCCAAACCCCACTATTTCATCCTCTGCTTTATTTGGTGATTAATCTGAAGGACTGATTTCCATACTAACATTTGAACTAGCAGCTTGATGCTGGGAACAAAATGGCCGACATTTTGAAACCCAAAGAATGGATGTTGTACTTTATTTTTGAGCTATTAGTTTAGCAACTTAGAAAACATCCATCAAAAGCCACAGACATTAAACAAAATTAAGAAATGAAATACAATTTAATAAAAACAAAAGCACTGATAGATCCCCAGTCCTCATTAAACCTCACATCACCCCTGTAAAACTATGTCCTCCGACAAAGAGTGAAAAAGTACTGAAATTTCTTTGCCTTGTTTTTAATGCTTTATTAGTTTAGACTCAATCACAAATTGCAAGATTTATGACCAAATGCTCCAGTGCTGTATAACAATGTCTTCTAATGCTCTACTCTGACAGAAACAATTTCTAATTGCTGTACTGTAAAACACTGCCCAAGAGCTACAAAGAATGGAGCTGGACATCATCTTGCAAGGCTTTTCTCCAATCACAGTAACATTTACTGATCTTTAAAACTGTTCAACAGCCAGAAGATTCTCCAAGGTTAAACCTTCAGAGCTAGCCATGAGATAACAGAAATTAGCATTTCTATAAATGGCTCTAGGTTTGCCAGCATGGGAAATTGTACTTAGTTACAAAATATCTCAAGGGCAGGTGTAATGATGTTTACTTTACTGTAAATAAACGTGCTTCAGCTTCATCTGATCAGCTTAGAAGCTTGTCTGATCACTGAGCCTGCTGTTGAGGAAGGCAATGCAGCTGCCAAGTGTGATGAGGCTTTTGAAGAAGCACACAGAGTCACAGTGTGGTCGAGAGGAGCCTGAGAGTTTGAATCTCCCACTTTTCCCCTCCAGGACACCATTGGCTGTGCCCAGGCTGCTCTCCAGGTGCTGGTCACCTCACTCCCCAGTAAGTAACAGGGCAAATGCCATCTCCCCTTGTCATCTGTTTTGCTATGTATAACCCTCATCACCCTTTTAAAGCTTTCCACCCAACATCTAACTTTGATCTTGCTGTCTGCAATTTCAGCTGTTAGCTCTTGCCTCACCAAGAGACCTACATCCACGTGTGCTTCTTTAGAATTGCCTTTACACAGAAATATCCATCTGAGGGCTTTGTGACTATGGCACTCTCTAATCTCCTAAACACTCCTTTGCCTCCTTCACACTACTGTGATTGAAGAGAACCCATTAGCTGAGTGCACACACAAATGAAGACAATAAGAAAGGAAGAATTATAAGTACAATATCAAGCAGCATATGGCAAACCCATTTATGTCTTTCTACAGCAGGTCAGGCACTGAATGGGACTCATTCCTCAGAGTCATTGTTGGCAGTGTGGAGACTACCTCGGTGGTAATGCCTGGAATACTGAGTGCCCTGGGACTAATTGCATATTTGATATTCATGTGACAAATTAATTAGCTGCTTATTTCCAGTGAATGGCCTGGATTCAAAGAAAGCTGTCAGAGGTAAGGTATGGGAGATACACACATGTTAAAAATAGCTCCTGTGGGGTGTGTGTGTGTAAATATATATATGTATCAGTCTGCTACTACAATAATTTAATTTAGCTTTGGCCTCAGCCATGAGTTGCCTGGAGACTCACTAATAACAGAAGCATTCAAGATACTTTTTCTTTTGTGTCCCCTTTCCTTTTTGAATAGATGTGTTTTACACCTTTAGCCTTGATGAAAAATACATAGAAAAGCTCTTAAACATGGCTTTCATTTATGAAAAACCTAATCTAAATAATGGATGAGATTAAAAAAAAAGAACTATGACTTTAAACTAGTGTAGGACTAAAACTGATCCTGGTTTTAGTCTTACTGGTGTGATTCAGCTGCCAGTAACTTCTAAGGATTTTACTCAGAATTAGCACGTCTGAAAGAGGATTACTAGTCCCAAAAAATGAACTAAGATCTTATACTTTCATAAAATAATAGCCAGGTAAAGAACAGATTTTATTAATATTCTCACCCATGCAAAAAAAATGCAGTTGCACTGTCTTGTTCCTGGTGAACACAGATGCAAGACAGACTGGTCAGCCTCTGCCAACCCAAAAAGAACAATCACAAACATTTTACTTTATATACAAAACCCTGTTGCAAAAAGATACAGAAGCTTAAAACTACCTAGGTTTTATTACTGCTGAAACCTGCTGATTTAGCAAGTGTTCTTGCAGATGAGACTCCACCACTGTTACCTACATTTGTCTTGTAGTATCTGGAGTTCACACCCTAGGGTGGTCACACCTCCAGGTTTGAGATTAGAGGTGAGGAAAGGTTAGGAATTCCACCCAGGAAAGGAGTTTGAGATATTAAATATGAAATTGTTTCAGTTGGAAAGGGGAAGATGTGGTCCCCTGAGGGACTACTGTGGACTGAAGTTTGCAGATGACAGAAAGAAGTACTTTCAAAGACTTTTTCTTGAAAGAGGAATATTTCATCCTGAAAATGTGTCAGTAGAATACATCAAGATGGCATTGAGCATAGGCTTTTCCCTCTATAACTGATTTTCTGCACCACTGGTATAATTTCACAAAATATTTCAAGTTCAGATGTAATCCTTTCACCATTCAAAAATATTCCTGGGACAGTTTTTCCCCAGCCCTACCTGCCTGCATCACTGATGAGCTCTGTACTGCCTGCTGTGGCTTCTCTTGGCTCCCACAGAGGAGGGAAACACTAAATGGAACAGCACACCTGGTCTTCAGCTGTGCTGCTTTGTGAGGACCTGAAAACAGCTGGAAACATTTGCAATGCTTAAAAATACCCCTGAAACACAAAAGTATGGAGGCGGGGAAGAATAAAAACTAGTTTAGCTCTGCTCTGGCAGCCCTGGCTTCCCTGTTATGGATATTTTACACCAAATCCAGCAAACCATGTATGCGTGCAGGCCTGAATGTTGTCCTAACACCCAGCAACCTGATGTGCTCAAAGCAGAGGACACATGAAGGATAGAAAGTAGCTGCCAGAATCTCCTCAGTGTGCATGGATAGGAAGACATTCTCAGAGCTGTGTCCCCAGGAAAATTCCCCTTGCACAATTCCCAAACTGTCAGGGAATATTACCTGGGCTAAGTGCCTTTCCCAGTGTTTAAACACATCCAAATGAAATAAAGATCGTTGTCACCACAACAAAGAGGAATTGTCAGCTCCATCTCCTGCCTCCCAGCCTCCAGGATGTGGGGAAGGTGTAGGATGTCTCACGTCAAAGCAAAACCAATCCTACAGCTATTCCACCTTCTGAGAAGGATCAAAACACGAGAGGAGGAGGAAGGCAAAGGGATGCCATAAAATTACACTGACCTGAAGGTCTCAAATATGAGAGAGGAAGTACAACCTCAGGTGTGAGGGCTGTGCTTTTGTTTGTGGGCAAAAAAAAGAGAAAAAACCCAACACACAACAAAAAGCACCCCAAACATATTCACGACGTTAACTAAATCTTAAATTACATAGTTTAAATACTTTTTAAGGCAAACAAAGTTGAAAACAAAGGATTACTGATTATATTTTTATCTCATTAAAGCTGCATCAATGATATACATTTTACTTCAGAAAATAGTTCCTCAAAGTGATTATATCCGAGCACTTTTATATGAAATTCCTAACTGCAGATATATTTGTCTTCAGCATTTACCAGGTGCAGCTAAAGAAAAGAAGAAATTATTGGCTTCTGCCTCCTGTAGTAGTTTTACATTATATGAAAGCAGAAATCAACTTAGCCTTCACAAAACCCCCAATCCAAACTCAGGGATTGGGGTTTTTCACATTGTCTAATTGACAGGTTGCTAAAATCAAAATATTATTCTATATTCATTGTTTGAGAATTATCTTTAGATTCTTATTTTCTTAATTTTTTAATAGAAAATTAATATGCACAATATCTTTGTACATAGAGTGAATTTTTAAAACAATAATAAAACCACAAGGCTTCCCCAGAACATTAAATTGCATGACTAAGCACAGCAACACCCAAAGGATTGAATTTCAGGCTGTGCTCATATTTTAACTGAGCTTTCCCCTCTCTTCAGCAAGAATTACAGGATAGTGTCACAACCTGCTTTGGCACATAGGGACTGCTTGGCATTTGTGTGGTTTACAAACAACATTTAAACTCTAATCTTGAATATATAACTTGAAAGTTTCATTTCTTGTAGCCCTGGCCTCCACAAACACAAGTTCCACTCTATTCTTTGAAGTATAGGTGGCTCAATTCTTAAATCAGGGAGGCAGCAGAGTGGGTTGGAGTTGTTTTAATTTTTGTAACATTCCCAAAATTCCCCTCTGATCACCTCCTCTTCTCTCCCAGCACAGCACCTACAGCACCTGCATAAGTAACAATTGTTCTGTATGTGGGAGGGGGAATCCCAACACTGAAATAAGCACAGATCAGGCCAGGAATGAAACAACAACTAGCAGAGCTCCACAAAGTCACATCACATTCTCTGTTTGATGAGCACCAAGCACAGAACAAAAGTGAAACCAACTCTTCTCCAGGGACTTGAGTCATCTGTGCAAGGAATGCTTGACTGGGAGATTTGTGTTTCCATAAAAGCTAATAATGATGTCAGGAAGTTCTAAGAAATGTTTGATAGAAGTCTTTCTGGCGAAAGAAATCAGTTTTTGTCCAAAGATAGACTAATCCCATGGCACACACGAACAAAATAGGATTTTAGTATCTTTTATAAAATATCCTCCAACAGCATTTTCTGTTGTTGGTACTCTCCCAGATGCTTTCTCTGAACCAGAACCACATGAAACCTCTGCTCTTGCTAAAATCACAAGGACAGACCTAAAGTTTTTCTCTCTTTTGCAGTGTGTATCTACACTTTGGGCAGTGAGGTCTGTGAGGCAGAGAGGATCAGATGAGGCTTTGCAGAGACCCTGGATTATCATTATGATGTTTTTCTCTAATGCAAGTAGATTCCCTGTGTAGCCCCATTTGTGCTGTCACCCCCCTGTCCCCATCAGTGTGAATAAAGCTGCTGTGTTACTCTATTACTCATGTACAGGGTTTTGTGACAGGCAGTCAATCAGTAGGTTATCCAGAAATAGCATGAACCATTCATTTTTGAGAAGGCAGAAACACAAAACAATGTTGCAGACATTGGCCAACTTTTTCTTTCTTTATATAATTTTTCCTAGTATTCTTTTCTTACTTTATTAAATACACTAATAAAAATAACCTAACCTCTTGTCAAATATATTGCTTTTATTATGCCAAGCAGAGAAATCAGCCCTTTTTACTTTTTCACTTTCCAACATCTTCATCTCCTAATCAATACACAAATCAGAGACAAAGACTGGTACGTCCAAAATAAAACCAAAAAGTGGTTCACATATTCAAACATCTGACAAAAAGGAGATTTGACACTCTGCTCAATGCACGTTTTTGGGTTTGTTACTTTTCAGGTGCTGACAGTAAATGCCACAGAACTCAATTTAATCAGCTCAATCTCCCATTATCAGTGTGAGCTCTGAGCAATTATATCTCATTTATCCCTGGAAAGATGTGGGGCTACTGATTTCCAAAGGGGAACTTGTGGGGGAATGGTTTTTTGTGGACAGCTCTTTTGGAGGATTGCACTCAGTAGCAGAGGAAACAGGGGCCAGGACTAGAATTGTTTTTTTTTCTCCCACAGGAATTTTTTCTGAAATGTCTCTGCTAAAAGCACACACATAATTTGCTCACTACAGCAGGACTGTGTTCAGAGATAACATCAGTGGCCACAAGAGCTGTGGGATTTGTTCAAGCTGAATGTGGAGAATTGGAAGATTTTTTTTGCAGTGTTGTTCTCTTCTCGAATCACCAAACTGGGTTATTTTCCACTATACTTGCATCTATCAATCCGTACTATAATTTGAACTGCTAAAATGAGGAGATCCTTAGGGCACAGAGCAGACTTGACATTGTTCAGCTCGATATCTTGGCTAATGAGCCAGGCTCCATGATATTCCAAATATACAAGTGCATAAATCAAAGTATTTTTTCCTATTAGCCAAAATCCAGTAAGCAAGTATGAAGAAGCACAGAAATATGGACAACCCAGTGGCCCAGAGAATGAGTAGTTTAGCTGTGGAGGACCCAGTGCTCTGCTGGTTCTCACAGAGGATGGGAATGCAAGCATGCTTTCCCTAAGGGATGCACATGTGTATCTATAAATTCATATATGTGCACCTATAAATTCATATATGTGCACAAAAAATAAACCTCCCAGACAAAAGGCAGCTACCTGGTGGGTGTAACACAGAAGCTGACAGATACCACAGACCTTCTGCTTCTCCTCTGAACAAGCAGGAACACCCAGGGTGCTCCTGCAGGGGCAGATCAAATGCTCAATGATTCAGGGACAAGGCTGTCCCTCTCCTCGATGGGACTATGAGGCAAAACTCCAACAAAAATATGAAAGAAATGGCTCCAAAGCAATATACTCTGCCCAATGCAACCTACACTGAACTCCCTGTGACTCTGTGTGAGCCCCTGTAAGCATTATGGTGTTTTTCAGTGCTTGTACTGGCTGTTTTCCACCACAGTTCATTCAATACTTCAAATTACCAATGCAATAAAATCTGTTCGAGCAGCTTAAATGCCCACCTCAAACACATCTTTTAAAAACACAGGATTTCTACATAAAACCCTCCAACACATCCTGAAGTGAGGCGTAAGAAATGACCCAGTGATACAGATATGATATTCCTACCTCTCTAGGAACAGCTGTATGAAAGCCTGAAGGAACTTTTCTGGGAAGACAGGGGAACTGTTACAGGGTATAAGCCTTTCCTTAGGCCTAAAGAAACTCACAGCACTAAAAATATTGTGAATAAATTCATGCCACTTTCATGGCCTCACTGGGACCCATTCAGCAGAGCCTGAGTCACAGTCACGGTGATTTCCAGGAGTTCTTTGCAGGATATGGCGTGAGTGGGCTCAGAAAACTGAGTCACAGCTGAGTCACAGCTCCCAGCGGGTCAGGGGAACTGCCTGACCCCGGCAAGGAGCCCTTCCAGAGAGGGATCATTAAAAAACAGCTACTCACACTTCCTATCTGAGCCATCGAGTCAGAGGGAAAAAGGACAGGGGCTAGTTTAATGTTCATTTTGTATGCAATCAAAGAAGAGTTAAAGAGGCACTTAAGGGGATGCCGCCAGATGCTAAACTCGATCTCACACACTACCCTGGTGATGATTTCACAAGCAGCAAATCTGTGGTTCTTGGACTGTCAGCCTTATCCTACTCCTGTTTATACCCCTCAACCAGCCCACATTAACCACCCCAACCTTTATGTTCAGTCACAGACACATAAAGGGCGGACACCTGGGTGGATTTTTATCATCTCACCTGTGCTATCCTTCAGCCTGTGCTGAGTGTTTTAACCAATGTCAGCGCACAAATCCACACCACCAAATCAAAACCTAATACAAATATATGGCCTGGGAGCCTAAGAAACACATCTTATGGCTGAAACTGCTGCTTAGCAGAGTTTACTGTTTCAGAAGAAAGCTTTCCTCTTTCCCCTGCTATCATGAGGTGGCATCCTGGGTATCTCAGCCACTTCCCTGCCTCTCAAAACAGGGAAAGTCTGTCTTGGCAAAGCAAGAGTGGTAACTGCTGAGTATTCCTACCCATCCCTTTTACTGACAGTTTTGGTGATGCAAGTGTCTAGAAATTAAACATGAATATTGCATGAGCAAGCCAACATTTCAGAATCAGACCAACTGGTCCATGCAAACCTATTTGTCTTTGGCTTATGTGTGCCATTAACTATCAATAACCAAATACACATATGGAAAAAGTCTAATAAAATAAAATCACTTGTTAAATCCACTAATTTAAGACCTCTATCAACCTGTGCTAAGTCCACTTTTTGTTAATCATGCACTTTTATTTTTTGCTCCTGGTCTAAAAATGGTATCTTTTTTTTCCCCCCAGTAACTGAAAATATTGGTCTAGTTGGAAAAACAAAAATTGGGGATTCTTTTTTTCCAGGAACTTGCTGAGCTTTCCTGCTCATGGCTCTGATAAAGAACTATGTGCAACAAGCAGCGTGTGTTAAAACGTTAGCCTCAATAAGTTTCATTGAGTGTTTTTTTAATAGTCTGTTGCCCTTTAGAATTGTTTTTGTCCTACATAAATAGGATCTGTGAAGGATTTTGAAACTTTAGGCATTCAAAACAAAAAGAAGAGCACAAGTGAGAGCTGCAGGATGAGAACACTGCAGTAAAATCCCAGCAGCAATTATCTCCTCTCAATCATCATTGGAAAACAAAGAATTTTGTTTATGCACATACATATTTTTATATATAAAAAACTCGCATACACACACACCCCCCACAACTTTTATTATTATCACTGTCCTTTAAAATGTGATGCAAATGAATGCAAATTGCTGTTGTCTTCTAAGCACAGTAAAATAAACAGAACAAACAAATTATCAGAGGCTGTAAACGCTGCCTGCACAGAAAGAACAAATACATTTGTCAATAAATACAAAATTTTGTCTAAACTACAAAATAGTCACTATTTGAAGTTATTTATCCATTTTTACCAATTCAGACACCTCTTGGAATGTGGACTCTTGTGAAACAAGCAATGTGAGAGTTAGATTTGCAGAACTAGGATGATTCCACTGTTTATTGAGGTTGCTTAAGCTGCCACTGGGTGAGTTTTGTTCCTTAACTGGAGAAGGTCAAAATGTTTGGGAAGTGGGAAAAGTAGCGGTCAAACATACAAAGGAAAACTGAGAATTCATTTTGCCAGCATATGTGGAAACTGTATAAATCCTGCTTCTAAATTTGCTTTATGTGATCTCTCACACTGGTTGGATTTGATTGCTGAACAAAATATTAAAGGGTCAGAGGAGGATGAAAGCATAAATCTGTGTTTGCTCCCAGAAATTTGAGATCAGCACCACTGGAGTCTGGATGAGACTTTCTAAAGCACAGGGAGGTCCCTCCACCAACTTCAGTGCGTTTGAGGTCAAATCTTTCTGGAATACAAATGTTAGAGACTGCCCAATTAAATACAAACAATCTTCCTTGGGGCAACTCCACAAATCTGCTATTTACATAACGTGGCAAAGGCTGAGCCAGTTTTGCTTATCTGCATCAGCAGATTGTCCCTTCCTCCTGACAGAAAAGTGCTTGATACAGCCAGCATTAAACAAAAGCCACTTAAACCTAATTATGTGTTCAAGAAGATAACTGGGACAGTGAGGCTGAAGGAGTTTCTTGGGAAGGTGATTTGTACTCATAAGAAGTCTGGTAAACCCAAGCACACTTTGGCATTTTCCTTTCTCATGACCAGACATTAAAATTACACCACCAGATTCGCGAGTTAAAGAAAGCTAGTGTTAAAAAATAACTACATTTTGTATAGGATAAATTAATTTAATGCTGTGCCAAATCAATTTGGTTTCCAATACGATGTTTGGATGGAAACTTATAGCAGGCTTTTGAAAAAGCAAAGTTGTGCAGACTTCCCTCCCTGTGTGCTCCTTGTACAGCCTTTAGTGTGAACATGTATTGATCAATAGCTGGTCTGGCTGAGATGCTAGAACAGGATAAATTATTATGCTTACTGTAGTTAACTGCATTTCAATAATGCAATATAAACCATGGTGATAAATGGAAAGGATTTTCCCAGTTTTTAAGTTCCAGTGAAAATAAGGAACCACTCCCAGCAGCATCCTACACAAGTTCAGCTGTAGCTTCATCCCAGATTCCTGTGTGAGCTCCTAATGCTGCAATCTGCCTTGGAAGGAGGTATGTTCGGAAGTGTCTGCTCTCTTAATAGATGACAATATAAACAATGTCTATATACATCAATCAATATAATCTTCTCCTTTACACAGGTCATATGCAACAGTATCATACGCTGCTGCCTACAAGAGAAGGCAGCAGAGCACAATTCACAGAAGAAAATCTCTATTTTTCCATTATAGGAGTTGTGTTAGTTCCTATATTAACTTACAAAGAATACACTAGATGGGATCCATACATTTTTATACAGATCAAGGGCTAATAATAGGAAAAGTGCTATCTTAAACCTAATAATAATAATTTTCCTAAAAATAGGAAAAGTGCTTATCTTAAAGTATATCTTTTTCTAGACATCATCAGTTAAACTGATCCCTAGGCAGATCAAAAGCCACAGCAGAAGGTAGTTTGGGACCTATTTTTGTAGCATAGATGCCAACATCATAAGATTTTTCAGGACCAGAAGTGGCTAAACTGTGTCTCCTTGCCAGAACGGAGGGTAAACTATTTACCTAAGCCAAGGAGCTCTTGTGAGTATTCTTTCAAAACCAAAACCAAGACCCATTGGCATCACAGAGTAGAGTAAGTTCTCAGCACCAGATCTACAGCCCATGTAAAAATCAGCCCCGGAACCTCGAGCTCCCCTTCTGTTCCTAGAGTGTGAGACAAAGGGAACAAGAGGATTTAGACAAACACACTGACAAAATGCAGAGTATTTCTAATGCAGTGTCAAAATGCAGGGTATTTCTAATACCCACACACACAGAGGCATATGAGCTGTACATGCAGCAACCCATGTGTGCACAAAGCAAAACACAACTGGTGATTCCAGGCTCTCACTCTTTGCTGCTGGGACAGCATTTAGGAAGCTCCCAGGAAGACCCAATACAGAGTCCCTATGGAAAGGCCTGGACTGTTGGGAAACACTCTGGATACACTATTAAAACTCCTGCTTACACATGCAAGACCTTGGCCTAGCTCTCCAAGTGTTTATACTCTTCAAAGTGGGTTTCTAAGAGCAAGTGCAAGCTTATCTTCCATCATTTGCCCTACTAAGACACAACCTGGTCATGGAGACAAGAGAAGACTTTGCCACCTTCTTCAGGAACTCAGTTACCAAATTAACTGGTGCCTTCCAGGGGAGCACAGGTCATCCCCTTCCACAGAGGCAGCAGAACCATCTCCCCAAGCCCACAGTGCATTCATGACCAGGTCTTTAAAAGCTTGAGCTGTAACTGCATTTTCTAAAGCACCCTGGTTCTGATTGATGGGGAAGAGCCCAAGTCACACACACAGCTCACAGCCTAGTTAACCCATCTGCCCTCGTACTGAGATTCATCCTGAAGATCTCACTGCAGCTCTGGCTGCCCATTAACCCCTGCCCAAAAGCCCAGCGGGGTGCAAGGAGACTCCTCACACCCCACCCTGTGGCAGGAAGGTCGTGGGAAGTGCAGCAGCAAGGCTGGAGACCAGATCACCCCTGTGCCTATCTGCCACTGCAGCAACAACAGCAGTGTTATCGTGCTGGGGGTTTGCTTTGCATGATATCTGGAGGGAAAAGGGTGGGGATTACTAATTCTCTTTGAATCAGAAGCAGAGTTAAGACATCACTGCTCCAGCAGCATCTGAAAGTGCATCCAGCACGTGGCTTGGGGCAGAAAAGCCCGAGGGTGAAAACAAGACTGCACTTCCATCATCGCTGGGCTGTCCTGAGAAACTCAATGCTGTAGCAACCCCCAAGCAAATCTTTGGGTTATATTGAGATTAAGAGGACATTTGACACTACACCAATACATACAAACCAACATCTTGACCCTTCCTTCTCTCTGAGTGACTCACACATGAATATGTATCAAAACCTAAGCAATTCATTAGCAAATGAAACAGTGCCTAGAATAGCACTTCGGAGGCACAGCAGGGACTCCGCTGACAGCAAAAAAATAATGTTGTATTTTTCTACACAAACCCCATCCATGAGGTAAAGGAAAAGCAGGCAAATCAGTCCAACCACAGAGCTACTTGTCAAAACACACCTACTTGTTTCTTCACAAGAGAGCAGGTAGAGTTGAGTGGAAGCAACATGGATTCATCAGTTCCACCTCAGGAGGTGTTTGGCAGTGCAGCCATAAAGTTCTGCAGGACAACAACACTACCATGTATTTCAGAGAAGAGTCTGTGGGTACTGGCATCAGCTTTGACACTGAAAGCAGAAACAGCAACCTGGCTGAGGTTGGAAATAAGTTAACTTCATGTCTCTATCTTGGTCTCCTCATCCACAGGTTGTCCTTGCTGCACCATCCACATTTTCCCAGATTGTTCTCTCCCTTTCGCTTCTCCAATAAGTCTCACTTGCACAGGCTATCAGTGGGCAATTCATACAATCTCTTCCCACCCAGGGCCACATTCCCTTTCCTTGGGATGACTCCCCAGCTGGGGAACCCCACAACACTCTCTTTTTGTTCTTCCACTTCTGCCTTACAAACCAGACCACCTCTGCTTGGCAGGCTGCCTTACAGGACTGTGGGCAGGGGGGAAGATTCAGGCAGATTTGTGCATATGCCACTTTTTCTGAAGTTGAGGTAAGTTTTTCCTCAGGTTTTTAAGCCCTCTGGCTCAGCCAGCTTTTGGTTTGTTTTCCTCCCATCAGCCTTGAGACAGATCTTACAAAGGCAAATCAGAGCTGCTTCTACTATTGTATTTTTTATTGTCACATCAAAAGATAACTAGATTGTGATGGGGGGGCCCTGTTCTCCCACATCCGGGGTCACCAATTGTTACCCCTGCACTTTGAGGGGTAACAAGTTGCGACGTGGGTGTGGACCCTTACAGAGGACAGCAGGCAGCAGCAAGGTCAAACATGGAAGACGCTTTATTATCTGACTCCAATTCTACTTGTACACATTTTGTACAGAGGGCCAAGATTGGCCCAAGGAGGCTACAACATCCTGACCTGATCGGTCACTTTTACTTACAATCAAGTTCTCAGAGAACAACTACGCAAAACATACAGATAAGTTCTAAGAATACAATATTGTTTACATGAAGCAGGGTGAAAATCAGGCTGCAAAGGTTCAAACACTTGAAAGCAAGAAATGCAGGGGCAACATCTCACCCTTTTACCTTTAAAAAAAAGAAAAAAGG
>VWZU01012976.1:0-68571 GCA_013397095.1 Sterrhoptilus dennistouni
GTATATTTGTGTTAGTCCTTATTGTATCCATTTACTAGTTTGCCAATCTACTCGTTTCCTTGTCAATCTTCCCCAGTCCCTGCCCTCAGTTCCAGAGATTTCTGTGTTCCTCCACACCCTGTTGGTTCTCTAAATTTGTATCCTCCCCTTTTGTTCCCCCACTGGTTGTTGTTCTGTAAGTCCTTGCCTCTGATCCTCCCCCAGTTATATCCTACTGATTGAATGTTTGTACATTCCTTGGGTCCCTCCTCTGTTTATCACTGGGAGCACAGCCCTTGGCTGGGTCTTCGCCTCTGCCCTTCCTTCCAGTTAAATCTTTGTGCTTCTGTTAATAAAACTGATCCTTGGAGTGGCAAGCTGGGCCTGTCCTGTTATTTATACCCTGATTCACCTAGCAAGAGCTGAGGAAACTCAGGAGCCTGGGGGGAAAGTGACCTGGCCCCCATTGCCCGTGGTCCTTGAACAAGGAGTGTGCACTGAGACATCTAACTATACAAGTTATCCTGCTACAACATAGAAAAAAAATGGAATAACCAACTCTTGGTTTTAGTATTAGTATTTTGCTTTTATTAGTTTTAGTATTTTGCCTCTGCATCAAACCTGTACTGCTCAAAGATACACTTGAAGCTATTCATGCACTCCTCTGGGACATCTCTGCACCCACAGCCACCCATTAAAGCCATTGTATATTTGAGTAAGGACTGCACTAAAATTGGGAAAAAAATAATGAAATCAGATTAGTTGTTGATGAAAGTAGAAGACCAAAGAACCCCTAAGTGGTTGAGGTAGGGAGGGACATTTAAGGGTCAGATGGTCCACTCTCCTCTGCTCAAGCAGACATACACCTTGGCCCAGGACCAAGCCCAGACGGTTTATGAACATCTCCAAGGATGGAGTCCTCACAACCTATCTGTGTCACTTGTAAGACAGACTTAAAAGAATGTCACAGTGAAGCTATATTTGGGATGGACATTCCATCCCCCACCTTCCACCTTTAAAATTAACTATCTAATTTTGTAGATGTATTATTTTAAAGACCCCATACCTGCCCAGAATAAATTTTCTTTTTAACAAACATAAAGCAAGAGGCTATTATCTCTGTATTCCCCAGAGATCTCTACAGCAACCTTGATGAGTATAAACACAGTCCCATAACTAAGGACACAGGAGTTAATTTACATCTGAATTTAACTCCTTGAGCAGCTATAGATTTTTCTGATCAACCTGGGCAACTCAGCTTTGTTAACTAACACCAGAGAAAGGCAATGACATTATCACTATTCTATCTGACATGCCCAGATAAACATGTTGGAGATTACAGGATTCTTGGATATACTAGTCTTTAAACTCAGTTCCAGCACCTAATATGACCTGGGCTGTCAAAACCAATCTGACCCACTCTTCCTATCCCAAATATACTCCCAGAAATACTTCAGGTTGCCAGCCCCAGCTGGCAAACACAAATAAATTATAAATAATAAATGATACAACAGACAGCTGTTTTTTCTCCTTTTACTGGACAACAGAGAAAGCAAGTAACCGCACTTTAAACCTTCTTTGGGTGTCATATGGAAAAAAGAACACTTTTCAAAAAATAATGTTTTGATACAGGAGGAAAATGTCACTTAACCCAAATGCAGCCTCTAGACAACAGTTCCACAACTAATCTTGACCTTTCACGGTCAAATGCTGACTCAGTGCTGTGCAAACTCCCCCCCTGCATATAAACTACAGCTCTTGACTGACTGACTCAACATTAATATTGACCTATGATATCACAGATCACAGAATGATTTGGGTGGGAAGGGACCTTAAAGCTCAACTCATTCCAATCCGCTTGCCATGGGAAGGAACACCTTCCAATCTGGTCTTGAGACACCTCAATAATGAACTCAGTCTTGTTCACATGCTGTGTTTCTGCGTTTTGTTCTTCTGAGAAAGAAAAAAAAAAGGATATAATTTGTGAAAAGAGGTTTGAATTGTGGACGTACTGTAACCTGTAGGTGTCATCTACCATCTCAGGAAAACAGCAACAGCAGACAGTAGAAATTTGACCTCCAGCTAAACAGACCCTACCATATCCCAAGGGATGACATGAGATACAGGAAGTACAGTCAGCTACTAACACAAACAGGAGCAAGATTTTTGTTGCTTATACAGTCAGCCAAGACCTGACTACTTCTGTGTTGCAACTTCCTGTGCCTCATCTTGAGTATTTACTTCAAGCAGCTTCTCAGCAAAATGCAACCAGAAACTTCTTTTTGTTCTCCCTTCCCTATTTCCTTTGCACATGGTAACTATTTTGTATGTGTTCAACATGAGTGAGGTAACTGGCTGTTCGTGCAGGGAAAATTCTACTTGTAGCTACTTGCAGTGGTAATTGGTGACTGAGGAATGATCTGGTATAGACAACAAGAAGGGTCAAGTGCAAGAAGGGGTCAAACTGGCTAGAAGCAGGGATGTCAGAGACAGCAGGGCTCTCTGCAAGGCAGTAAACTTTCCCTGAGTGCTGGGATAAAGAACAGCTGCAGTACTGCCTTGTAGACATCCTGGGATTTGAGCACTCTGGGGTCCAAATCAGTGGGCCTGAATTTTGTAGCCTTTTCTCCCTTTTCTACCTGTTTTCAGGTCTACAATCACTGAAGGAAGGAGGGAAGAAGAACAGGTAGGCTGATTTAAACTAAAGATACAAAGCGTCCCATTACATAATTCAGAAACCATAATGCAGTTTCATGCTAACAGTATGCAGGGTTTATTTATTAATCCTTTTAAACTAATTTCCTTGAATTTACTTGGGGAAAAATTAAAAATGCTCAATAACTTCAGAAGGGCAGCCAATGAACAGAAGGCTGCTAATAAGTCTAAGGTGCTTAATGGCCTCCATTAGCACAGTGTTTAATTGTGTCATAATCCTTAACATTTATCATCACTGTTTCATTGTGAGGTAAGAAAATGCTCTTATCACCATTTTACAGAAAAGGGACAAAAGCTGAGGAGATAAAACGACTGCCCTCAGGTCACAGCACAGCCTGTGGCAGAGCCAAGATTTATCTTTCTTCTGAACCATTTTTTTTTTTTTTGATTAGACAATAATCTACACATGAAAAGGCTCAATGATATATAAGTTTAGGTACTGATTCTGTAAAAGTTCATTCATGACAGTGTTAAGAAAACAAACTGTGTGTCTGACTCAGCCCCATTTAAAAATTCCTGCTGAATTTAAATCAATCTTGACAAGGTGGACTTAAGCAACTGGGGTGTGTTTTTCCCTCAGTCATTTAAATGGATTAAATGTAGCACTTAACATCTATCCCTCCACACAGCATTAATTCTGCCCTGTTTTAACAGTCCACGCTGGTTCTGCCCTTATAGACCTTCCTGTCACTGCACACCCTTGCTCCTCTTCAACCTGCGGGCATTCTCTGCGTTCAAAAAATCACTTTCTTCAAGATGTGTTCAAGACATATGAAGCAAGTCTTGCAATCTTCTTTGGGCAATGGGTATTTGTTTGGTGTAGAGTTAATCAGGTTTTAATGAAAGATTGTGTACTGAGTAAAAAGAAAGAGAATCTTCACAGTAAGCAGTACAGTTAGTTACACTAACCCTAGGGTATTGGTGTACATCCAGAAATCCTTCTCTTCATCATAATAGCATAGAGCCTCTGACAGCAAAATTCAGAGAGCACTAGTGTCCAAATAAAATTATTGCACTTCCAAGTAGTGTGACTGATGTCTCACACTGTATGCACTCTCATAATTCACTGCAAAGCACTTCCCCATATCCTCAACAACTGGGAGATTTTATTTTTTTTTAATACTGTTACTCAGAGAAAAGAGGCCCTTGTTCTGCAAGTAACAAAGCAAGAAGGTAACTCCCTTTGGAAAAGGTGTATAAAGCTGCAAAAGACAGATCAATATTAGAAGAGGGAGACAGAATTTTTTGATCAGCCCAGACTGAAGACTCCCCAGAATAGAGAAGCAAGAAGTTTATGGAGAAAAGGATGATGCTGGGAAAATTTCTTGTGTACTCTTTAGTCATAATCTGTCTGTCATGTAAGACAGGCACACAGCCACTGCAAAAATCTTTTGCTGTGGGTTTTGTGACTCATATAAGTTTGTTTCCAGCAAATTTCAGTGGTTTTTTTCTTTAACTGAAACTGCTAGTTTCATGAGCAATGCAAACCTGCACAGGTGTTTTAAACCCTTGACATAAGCTGTAGCTCACAATTCCACCCATTTTGATCTACCTCCCCCTCTGCCTGAAGTCTAGTGACCCACTGTTATGAAAAACCCGAATCGATCTGGTGTGCTTTTTTGAGAGTGGTGATGAGGGCATGACTCTTGGAATAGAAACACTTGGGCATCCAACAGCCATGACATATGTGTGTCCTGCAGTAACTCCTAAGTTACTGCTGAAAGTAATTGTTAAAGTGTGTCTTTGCTCTCTACTGGATAATATCAGAAATATCTAACTATGCATCGCAGACTGTTTTGCCCAGGGATGGGTCCAGGTGTCTCTCTGTGAAGGGAGACAGTCCATGTCTCCTTATCCATGAGAACTCCAGTCTTGCAGCTGCAGCAGACGGATGTCAGAAACACAGCAAACTGGAACAAGTCACATTTATTATTAAATTCAAAGACCCACTTTTGCCTTTCTAAAAGCAGATCAAGCCTCTATTTAAGAATTACCACATCTGTTTCCTGAAGAATCGTTATTAGGATGAGGCCTCAGAAACTCATGTTGGTTCAGGGATCAATAATTTTTATAAGTGTTGGCTGCATTTATTTGTGGCCAGCTGATCTCTACTTAGTAAATCAAACTTCAGCTCATAGTGTTTGTAACTGACATGAAGAAAGAAAACATCTAAGTTATATTTCTTTTTCTTAAATAATCAGACTTCTGTGGCAGAGGAATTGCAGACTCCTGTGGAATCCCTGGAGCCACTCGGGGTATTACCCAGGGTCTGGCCTTAGAAGGGTTTACCATAAAGAGGACTCACCTAGACTAAAGAGAAGACTTCCCCATAGTGCCTTGTGACACTCCGTAACACCACCCCAGTCTCGTTCTCCCTGATGCCAAATTCTCATGGTCTTTCCTTTCCCTGATAATCCTTTGGTTGTGGGACCCTGGTGACCAGCCCTGTCTTCCCTACAGGTCACTGCCCTTGCCTCCCCCTTGTACCACCCCCATGACCAGTGGGGTCATTGGCTGCTGTACCCCATACTTCAGCTGGCATTCAGCACATGGCCTGTCCTTTTTGTTCCTGATAGCCTTCAGTGCATTAAATAAACCCAGCTGGAACTTTATCATTGTGGTGTGTGTGGATGTGTGAGCTTGACTGCTTTGCCTGAATTTCCCCCAAGTGGCTTTTCCACCAGAGAGGCTTATTGAGGTCTAGGCTTCAGCTCCACTCCTAACAGACACAATATTACAGACTCCTAGAAAATACGGGATTTGGATAATTTGACTTGAAACAGTTATTTTATCCAGCCTTTTTACAGCATTCTCTCTGGGAATTCTTTTCAGGGCGCCTGAAATCATCTATGCTGAAACACCTACTACATTGTCTTAAAAAGGATCTACATTTTCACACTGTGGAGTGGTCAAGTGGTAAGGAAATGTTAAACAGGCCTTCAGACAAGCTTGTATTTACAAAGAAGGTGAAGACTATCATTAATAAGAAGCCCATCTGATCCAGATGTGCCAGCAGCTGAAGTTTCACAATGAGATGGGAGGGTGGCAGGTGCTTGTCTCCCATTAGCTGTTAATGGGAATTAGCAGGATGAACCTTTCAGGGATCAAAAAAACCCCTCAGTGTACAGCAGTTTGTGAAGCATCTGTTGTGTGCCTTTTATCACAAGTGATTCACCTTTAAAGGTTTCACTTTTCCAATTGTGTAGCAGACCCAGGTCTGTGGAAAGAGAAGTGTATTGGCCAGCAAAGCCTCCTGAAGTCTGTAACTGCAGCAAATTAATGTTTGTAATGGATTATAAGGATCAGGTTGGCTGCACAATCTTTTATTATTGCCAAGAAAATGAATGCAGCAAATCACCTACTTTTTATGAAAATACTGCAAAACAAGGACAAAAAATAGACAGAGGACTGTTCATTACAACCTTACATTGCAAAATGAAAGAAAAAATGAACCTCTATTAGAATTCCATGTAATGGTAAAACAAGTGAATGATTTCATTATGCTGAATAACCCTTTATTTTACACTGTCAGATAAAATACAAAATCCAATGGTCTTTCTACACTGCCACTCCTCAAAGTGTTTTCTCTCTCTCACCTTACCTAACTGATTCTGAAATCAGGTTTTTTTATGCAACTGTCACACATAGCCAGCGTGTCTGCAGCAGCCCAGCACAGGATATGGCTTTGTTACAGGAGTTCTGGAGTCCATTCAGTGTGCAGCACAAGCTGGGCAGTGGAGGCAGAGAGGCTTATTAAGGCACACAACTTTTGAAGCTGTAGCTGTGTAGAAGTCAAAGCAATCTCTGCAGAGCTTTTTAGAAGTCTATTTTGTGAACTTATTGTCTTATTTCACCATTTTAGTAATTAAGTATGGATTAGGTATGGTTTGTAAGGCTGAAAAAGACATGCTCAGACAAGAAAAGGATTCCTATCTTCCTAAGTCACTTATTTCAGTAGAAGTGGTTTTGTGAGAGTAGCATGACCTCTAAAGATACTGATATTGGGTTAAAAACTCTTTCAGCTTCTTTTTTATATAATGGTCCTTGAAGAATGGCAATGTGCTACACTGCAATAACTTAATGTTACCTAAGAGCTCACCCACATAAAGAATCCAGATTTCTCCAGCTCTTACTGTGCATTTAAAGCAGTACAGATCTCTTAATAGTAACAGACATCAAGGCATAAAAATGCTCTAACCACTACAACTTTTTCATATTTAGAAAATAAACAATACTATGAAGTACCTTGGTTACCTCAATCTAATACAACTCAGATATAGCTCAGTGCACTTTATATACTGCTCTAGTTTTCTCACTTTAAAACAACATTTTTCAGCCTTTTCATGTAAAGACTTTCACTTTTCACCAGTGATTCTTATGTAATAAATTTAAGCCTACTTTGTTTGACAGGTATGTACAATCCATGGATTGATCACAGGCTGAAACTGTCAGTCTGAAGGAAGGAGGGGCATCTACCCACATCTTACCTGATTGCCACAGCCTGAGCCTGCTCTCAGTGTATTCACTGCACCCACAAAGAGCTGGGCTGCCTTGGGAGAGCCTCTTTACATCAGCTTTGTATGAGAAAAGCTCAGCCTTAGATGCTGGAGAAGCTCAGCCTTTGATGCTGGAGAGGGACAACACAGTTCTTCTCACTCTCTTCAGCAGGAATAACATGCAGGGGTAGATGTCCCTACAAGACTGAGGTGTTCACCCAATGCTATGGGCACTTGCAAAAGATTTTGGTGTACCTCAGAGAGGCAGGGAGACGAATGGACAAAGGAAAGATGCAGCAGCACAGGTGATGGAAACTGTAAAAAGCACAGTAGTGTCTTTTTAATCACTGACAGCAGAGAAAAGGCATTTCTCCCACAGCTTGAACAGGGAGGAAATGAATGCCCTTCTCTTTTGTGGAATCAAATAATACCTGTGTTGCTATTAGCAAGAAAGTCTGTAAAAATCAATACAAAATATATCTTTCATTTACCTAGAAAACAGATCATAAAAGCTATGAAAATGCCTATCATTTAGGAACATGAGTTAGAGACATGGGCTAGTGGTGGACTTGGCAGTGCTGGGTTAATGGTTGCACTTGGCAGTCTTAGGGGGCTTTTCCAAACTCAATGGTTTTGTGACTCAGCTTCCTTTAGTATAACCTTGAATATCTGCTCACCCTCTTGCAATTTCTCTATTTTGGCAATTTCTCTACCTTATATTTCATTATAATAATTTGCCTTCTTTATGAAGGCAAAAAAAGGTTGTTCTTCTCCATTAGCATTTAGATTTTATCCAGTTATGCTACATAACTGGACCTTTAACTAAACCAAGTGTAGAAGGGGTTCATGTGGGAAAACTCTAAGGAGCTATTCTTATTGTTTTTGTAACAGACTTTGTTATGTAGCAGATTTAAAAGAAATGTGATCTATTTAAGAAGAACCCAGTTATGATGAGATATATATGCTATTTTGTTGGGGTTTTATTTTAATTTAAGGGATGTACTGATGCAGAGGACTATTATGAGCTTGATTCAAAGTAGATTTTGAAGGCTTATCAGCAGGGGGCATTCATGCAACATTAAATTCCAAATGCCACACTACCAAACATCCATGAAGAACCTCTAATGTTTTATCTTTCTAATATATTTTGTGGGTTGCCCTGTGTTTTTCACAACATCATCTCATTTTTTTAAGTATAGCTGGAATGTCAGGTCATTTGGTGGTAACAGTAATGTGGTTAATAATCTACTGAGGGCTTCATCCTGACTTTTAAAAGAACTCTTTGTCCCTGGTTTGTGTAGTTTGAAACAGGAGAGACTGATTTTAAGACCAATAAATTTGCAGCCAGCAGTTTCAAAGGGGATTAGCACATGCAGGAAGAATAGGTGGAATCATCCCTCTCAGTGAGTATTTGTGCACAAGCACCAGTTGCTCCTTGACATCAGATCATGCACTTGACTTTCCTACCTTTGTACTATGGCCTTACTACTGATGTGCAGAAAGGAGGTGTTTGCAGAGGGCAGTTTTAAATAGCAACATTTTCCCTGTCCACTGACTCTGAAATAAAAGCAACCACACTGATAATGTAAAGTATTACTCACAAAGAATGAATCCAGGAGTTCATGTCTGAGATTTTATCCTGTGATAATGTTCCAACATTACCAAACAAGAAATTTTTTTCTTTTTTCCCCTAAACCTTATTGAAGGTGGTTTACAAAGGCTCTCTGTCAGATCTAGCTGTGTGTGAGGTGGTGACTGAAGAGGTCAGAGTTAAAAGGAAGAGCTTTCCACTGCACTGGCTCTGCTCCCTGGTCTTATACTCAGGGCTGATTCTCAGATCCTGGCACACTGTGATCTCACTCTCACTTTGTTCACTAATAGCATAAAAGTTACTGAACCTGATCTGACCTTTCTGGATTAAAATCTGTGTAATTTACATCAATCTGCAGTCTGTATAGCCTGTATATGACATAAATTTAAAATTTTGACAAGAATGACACTAGTAAATTTTATTTCCCACAATAAAAAGCTGGAAATTTAGCTAATTCTTTTAAACTGAAGCTGAGATTTTCACAAGACCACTTGATTGCAAAAATGGAATTTTGAAGGAAAATTAAGAAAAGTTTTAAATACAGTGGAATACTGGGACTTTAAGTAACATTTGGAAGACATACACTTTAAAGATGGGTATCAGAAAGCTGCTTGTCTGCTACAGTAGCAAACTACTCTGCAAAATTAGGTAGGTCTTGCTTTCAGGGCCAGACTCTCCAGCTTTGTCTCTGGTATCTGGGACATCATGGTACATCCCACACTTTTTCTGTCCCTCAAAAATATATCCTGTATTTAATGTAATATCTTTTCCTCAGGTACAAGCAGACTGCTACCTTTCTTATGGCAACGGCTGGTTTGCAGAAAACAATAGTGAAATTAAATGTGTTCCTCAAACAGGTGTATAAATCCAGATATTCTGAACTTCCTGTGAAATCACTGACTATCTTCTATGTACGAAAATCAAGACTCCCCTCTTAACAAAAATTGAGAACTACAATTTTCCTTTAAGACCTCAGAAACATGGGGTCTGATACCCTTTCAGATAAATGTCAGGATAAGATTTATACAAGAGGGGAAGAGAATTAATCTTCCACCTATCAAAAGGGAAAATATACCAGATTAAAAAAATTGTATTTTTATTTAGCACTTGAAGAAAGTGATCACCATTACCAAGTGTTGTTAAAACCTCCAAACCACAAGTATAGCTTATTTATCTTCCCTTGAACAGGTCCCATGAGGATTTTCAGCAGGTGGCATTAATGCTCTGTTCAGTTCCAAATGGCACACAGCCAGGAAACTGCTGCTTCCAGCATGTAACACCTTAAAATGATCTACAAATTCTGGTGGAGACTAAGTAATTTTCTCAACATAAAAGTCTGCATTAAAATTGCATCTGTTCAGAATGATTTTTTTTTTAGCAACAGAAGCAGAGCAGAGATATATTTTGATTACTCTAGTATTAAATTAAAAGAAACCAAGAGCATTTTTTTCCTTCTCCTGTCCTCTCTGGTTTGCCTTTTCCTCTCCCCATCAAGACATCTGCAGTATCAGCTTTTTCAAATGAATACCACTGGAACTTCAGGCATGTACCAGAGCATGAGTTACATAGCACCTTTAATAACAAGTATAGGCACCCAATGCAGCACTACACAGCTTTGCCCAAGTTTAAAGACTTGCTGTTGAAGCTGAGAGAGAGAGAGGAAACTGAGAGATCCTATCCTGACGAGGTAAACACCTGTGATCCCTTGGGACTGACTGAAAATGAGTTACACTCCCAGGACTGGTTATTGTGCCTACCCATCATTTGCCTAAAACAAATAGTACAAAATGCTGGGATCATCTGCAGGACTTTGTTAAGAGACCTCTTATTGATTCCATGAAATTCAGCATCTAACACACTAGTAAAAACTTCTGTACTTCAAGCACCATGTGAACAGTCACTGCTAGAAACAGATGCTTTGGAAGAGCTTGTTTGTTTGGAAGACTCAGAACATTTTTCACTGCTTTTTCTAAATGCAGGAGGAGTGCTTTCCACCTCATGAAACTGCCCACAACAATATTAGAACACAGAATATAGTCTGCCAGGATATTCTCAAAAAATTGGTGTCCAAATTGCACTTAAAAGTATTCAGAATTTGCTCCTCTAAACCAGGCTCTGGATCTACCTATTGGTCTGCTCCAGCCTCAGAAACACCTGAATCATGAAACTTGCTCAAATACTTGCATATGGCAAAGTAATAAAAAGTTCTGAAAACTCACAGCAACTCCAAAGAGTTTAATGAGAACCTGGTGCTGGAATTTGCCCCTCTAACTTTGAACAAAATGTGTTCTTCTGTGAAAGCCTGCTTTGAGTTTGAGTCTTTTTGACAGCAGTTCTTAACCTGGACTACACTGACATGAATCATTCAGTCCATTAGAAATAATGCTAAATCTTGTCATAATTCATTGTTTGCCTAGTTTTAGTAACCAAAATCACAAAATTGTAGCTTATTTTGCTTTGAAGTACCACAGTCATTCTATAAAAAAAAGTCAATTTGACTGGCACACATACACATTATATTTCCACATATCTGTGTCCTCCAAAAATGCCCAATACAGGGATTGCTCTGGAAAGTTGAAAAGCAGCCTTCGGCTAAAATAGCTCCCAAGCAGCCCTCTAACCCTGTTAATGGTTCACTGACTAATGAGTTTTCACTGTACAAATGGCTTATAAAAGCTGTTAAATCCATCATGAACTCTAAAGGCTTTTTAATATAATGACTATTTTCACCTACATAGAGGTGTCAGGACAATTTATTCTCCAAGTGTTGAGAAGCAACAGATCCTGACAGGACACAGGATTCTGACTTACATATCTTTTCAGTATGCTTTTTATGATTGCTCTCTGGTATCTTCATACGGTACCTAAGCAAAACTGTTCACAGGGAGATGGAGAGGTATATTTTGATTTCTAATGTGCCTTTCTAGGCAGAAAAGCAAGCATCTCTCTGAAAATTGAAGTGACTGACAGTGGGAGAATCAGATGAAAATGAGAACTAGGATAAAGTAAAATACAAAAGGAACAAAGATCTGCACAAAGTGAAAATCAACCTACACACCAAAACACAACCCTTACTTTCCCTTTGCTTGTTCTCAGACTGCAGACTTGTGGATGCTAATGATAGACTGGGTGACATTTTTAGCAATGTGTTTGAGATGGGCTCAAAGTAAAGGAAGTTGAGGATTTTTGCCCACTCTGACATATAGAAAACCACTAAGGAGTGCAACAGCAGTGTAGTGTACATGCTCTCACCCCAATGAATGGTTGTTTATTCTTACACCCTGTGCATCTTCTTTGTCCATAAGATGATCCCAGATTGTTCCTCTAAAGAAAGGAGCTACCAATTTTACAGCTGCTCTACAATTCACAAGCCATTGCCTCATCCATGGATCATTGTTCCAGGAAGACCAAAAAAACTGTAAAATATCAGACAGATCTAAAAGCTGCTGGTATCTTAGCTGGCTAAATGAAGGGGAAACTGTTTTCTCAGCATCTCTGCCTTGCAAGTTCATGGAACATCTCTCCAGGGATGGAAACCTTATAATAAATTCAGAGTGTACATGGTTACAAAGAGCAGCTCCTCAGAGAGCTCCCCATTCCCTCACCTTCCTCACACTGAAAGCACTTGCCAAATCTGCTCCCTTCTCAGACATTTTTGGCAGTACTTTAATCTCTTTTGTTCTCATCATCAGTCAGCCTGTTGGGAGAAAATCTCAGTAAGAAACCAAACCTGTCAGGTTCTTAAAAGATGTCACTCTGGGCAATGCAAAAGTGAGAAGAAAGGAAGCCTAATTCCAAAGCAAATCAGTATATAACCCACATTTTTTTTTAGTGAACACTGTAGGTAATTTGCAAGTTGGAGAGCCATGAGGTTTAGAAAAACACCAATAACTTTTTTTAGTTAGAAAATTCTATTAGACAGAACAGAACTGGTTTTCTACAATATTTCTCAGAAAGTCCCAGGGTAAACATGAAGCCTCAGAGAAGCCAAACTCTAGACACTGTACATTCTTCGGCCCCTTTCTCACTGTTTTTGAAACACATGATCCCATTTCCGTTGATTTAGAAAGGTGTTAACAGTCAGCCTTTTCTCTGAAAGATTCATTGATTATGAATGACATTCTCTGGGCTTGCTTGGGGTTAGAAATGGGCTAACAGTTTCTCAGCAGTGGATGTGCACATAAACACAAGAGGCTGTGGTCAGACCTTCTGTCACAGCAGTGTTTCTCCACCATCCACGTGCCAACAATGAACATATTTTATTGCTCTTTCCCTGTGACAGAACTACTGTTCTGCTATGAGGACTTGGACAGGCATTCCTATCTTTTGTGTCCTTGCAATCATGAGTGCTTACTGGTGTGTTCCTGGACCTTACTTGTGTTCCTTTTCTTCAAAGATGGCACTCAGTTCAAGCAGTTACAACAAACTGCAACACTTAATTCTTTGCCCTGCTGCCAAGTTCTTTTTTGTTATCATTAACTACTTCTTGCAGCAGTCTCTGTAATATTCTACTTCTTCTTCCTATAGTGCCATGGCACTCTGACATGTTTAAGGATTTTTGTAATCCGCCTCTTTTCCCCAAATGCATCAAAACTCTTTGTCTGATTTTTAAATGACTAATGCTTCACTGCTACCTGTTAAGGAAAGGAAGAAAAGGAAAAGCTGAGCAATTGTGTTTCAAAGCCAGCAGCTTTACAGAAGACTGCAATTATTTATCACTAAGATATATTTTTAAATGTTTTGCTGGTGCAATGGAGCTATAAGTTGATAAATGTTTAGTTCTAAGTGGAAAAACATTTTTCTTTTGCTATGAAAAATTCTGCTGGTAGTTCAAGGTCATTAAAGAAAGAAAAGACTTATGAAGAGGGGAAAAGGCAAGTATTCAAACAGCAGCTACCAACAAGTACTTGGGTGTTCTTGGGTAAATCTGAGACAAGTCACGCCTTCAGACTGAAGCAGAAGTCAAGATAAAAAAAGATCATATGCAGATACTGAGATCCTGACCCTCACCAATGGAGTAACTGTAGGCAAATCACCCTGTGACCCATCTCCATTTCCTCATCTGTAAAAATAAAATACAGTTCCTCTTATAACCCATGTGCTACAGCAGTTATCTCAGCATCAAGGAGACATTGCAAACAAGGGAACAGTTAAGAGAGCCACCAGCTATAAACAACTGTGAAGAAGGTGCCAGACTGACTGAATTGCTCCTGCTGGCATGCACTTCTGGAGATCACCTAAACTGACTTCTGGCTTGAAGCTGTGTCAGCTGGAGCAGGCGAGTCCAAGTCTATGTCTAACTGGGTGTTAAACATCTTCCAAGGACAGAGACTCCACAAGTTCCCTACATCATCTACCCTGGAGTTTCACCACCCTTAAAGGACGACAGTGTTATAGATAAGTAATGTGACGGTTCGGCCTCACAATTAAGGGATAACTATTATGTGTATAAGGGAAGGTTTATTGACATTCATGTTATATATTGTTGTGACTTGTTGTTTGGACATCCTCTATTCTCTCCATAAGTCCCCTTTTGCCCTGTATGGCTGCCAAGACAAGGTATCTGGGACATGTAGAGGGAAGGTGTGTACCTGTGCCCCTTGCATGAGGCATTTGGGAGGAGGGAAGGCTTGTTACTAGGAGCCAAGTTGCAAGAAAGCAATGGATGGTGAAGGAGAGTTGATTGGCAGACTTCGGGAGGGGCCCCATTTACCTTATGCAACACCAAAGGTATAAAAGGCAGAGCAGTCAGTTTGTGGGTGAGCACACGGCGGTTCAATCCCATGCTCCCAGTGCTACTATTTCTCCCTATTTGATTTTTAGTTGTATTTTGTTAAGGTTTAATAAACCTTTGAAATTTTAAAGTGAGCACAGTTTCTCACAACAGCTTTTATTATGTTAAATGCCATTTCCTGTTGCAGTTTGTACCCACTGCACCTGATCCTTTCCCTTGAGATCCAGGAAGGTCTCTCTCATACCGGGGAACCTAGCACAGATGCATCTCAACAGCATGTATCTTACCAGCACTGAGCAGAGGAGATGCTGATCCCTGCTGACCTGCTGAAAACGCAATATCCCTTCTTGCTGTTCCAGCCTACCCTTCCTGAAAACGCCCGTTTAACCCAGGGCACTCCACTCGTGAGCTATCTCTCCACATCACTGTGACACAAACAAGATCATAGCCCCGTGTTGCGGTGTGCATTTTGGGTTCCAAAGTTCTGTATGTTTTGTTATTAATTTTTAATGGTTTGTTCTTACACCCGCATCCCCAAACCCCCTGTGGTCTTTCCTTGGTGATGGATCTTGTCAATCACTGCCACCACGCCCTAAAGCCTGAAAGTTCTAGTGAGGCTTCAGGGTGATGCAGCAAGTTATCAAGTTCCCCATTCTCCTTTCTATTCATAGATGGTCCTGCCAAGTGTCCCCTGTTCTTGGTCACTCCTCCTCTTCCCTGAGATTGGTTTTAGGTATTCCCTTGCTCGGGAGACACCCCTGGTATATAACCTGTAACCTGAAGCCCAGAGGCCACTCCTCAGGTGAGTCTCTGGGTAGAATAAACCTTGTTGCTACCCACGTGAGAGTCCTCCTTCTTCCACGCAGTTTATCACATTTCAGCCTGAGGTTCAGACCCACCAAACCTAAAAAGTACAAGACTGTACTCCTTGTATGCTGACTACTGAGCAAGCTAGCTGGTAAAGCAGCTCAGGACACCAGCATAGCCCTGCAAATGCATTCAGACCCTTAATTCCTCTCATTTCCTTCCCACACATGTACCTCAGTGTACAGACATGTCAGGGAGTGTGACCATGCTCTTGTTCCTGACTTTGAGTATTGTCAAAGCTTGAGTGTGCAGCCCTGGTCTTGAGTGATCACAGAATATGCTCAGTTAGAAGGAATCCACAAGGATCACCAAGTCCAGCTCCTGGCCCTGCACAGAACCATCCCCAAGAATCACACCCTGTGCCTGAGAGCAGTGTCCAAATGCTTCTTGAGCTGTGTCAGGCTGCTGCTGTGACCGCTTTCTTGGGGAGTCTGTTCCAGTCACCAAACACCCTCAAAGTGAAAAACCTTTTCCTAATATCCAACCTAAACCTCCCCTGACATAACTTCTGCTCATTCCCTCAGGTCCTGTCATGTACACAACAGGCAGAAATCAGTGTCTGCCCTTCCTCTTCTCCTCAGGAGAACAGGCTGCTGACAGGTGGCTCCCATTAACACCAACAAGGCAGGGATTGCTCCCACTGCTTGAAAAATCTGTCCTTTTCTGCAGAAATGAGAGGATGGGATCAGAGCTTCAGGAGTTGATTAGTACTCAGTATGAAACCAATTTTATTTGCCAACTGAGGCTCATAATCCTGAATCCTGAGTGTGTGTTGTGTAATCTGGTTGTCTCACAGTGAACAAACGGATCAAGTCACAAGCTATTAAATGTGGTGTGCCAGAGAAATGTTGTGCCAATTTCCCAAAAGTAGATTGAAAACTTTTGCTGTGTCATTGGCTGTGTTAGCAAACAGGGAAAGAATGCAGACTTTTAAGTTCTAGGTTGTGATAAATCTGGTATAAAAATTCGTAAATAAAATAATAATCAAATGTATAATATAATGGTGTTAATAAACTGTAAAAACCTAGCAGGTAGAAATCTGTACCTAGCCAGTCTCCGCGGCTCCAGCTGTGAAACAAAAAAGCGGGACAAGGACCATCAGACCAAACAAAGACACTAGCCAGCCCCGATAAGAATCACATCCCATCCGATGCAAGGAGAATTCCTTCTTGAATGGTGAAGTAGGATTCCCTGACGACGAAAATTCCCCGGCACAATATGCATACCAGAATCAACATAAGACTGGCTGGCTCAATTCGCATAAGAAAAAGACCTTCCCGGAGCAGATCCATGGGGCAAATCCGGGAAGGCCATCTAGAAGAAATTTGGACTATTTGGTCCATCCTAGACACCTGTACTGCCTCAGGACAAAAAAAACCTATAAAACAGCGAACTGAGAATCGTTCGGGGTGGATTTGGGTGACCTGTACCTTGGTGTGCAGACCCCTCATCCACCCGGCGCGGCGCTGCAAATATCCTATTTTGTGGTTTTCTCTTTTTATTGGCGATTGGGATAGTTTTATTAATAAATTGTTTCTTTGTTAAATCCAATTTTTGCCGTTGCGTTTATAACATAGGTGCACTAGTTTTTACTTTTACTTTTTGTGTCAATTACTGAAGCTATTGGTTAACATAAACAAAATTACAGATGTCATAAAAAACCAGTAAAACTCCCTGACATTGGAATTACGGGTGCCAGCAATTACAAAGGCTTTTTCTATTTTTAAAAAAAGACAAACAAACAAAACCCCTGGGAAAAAAATCTGTAACAAACTAGTAAGCAGACTGACACTCCTTCTGACCAGAGGATGTAGCAACATCACGTCAGAGACAGTCACAATGCAACAGTCCTGTTTTATAGCCTTCTCTAGCTATCTCCCAGTTATGACAGATGTTCAGAGCCCAGCTGCCAAGACAAGGCTCACTGCTTTATCGTTCTGTTGCTGAGGAATGTCATTCTCCTGGGTGCAAGGGCTGCTTGGGCTGGGGACAATGCAATCTTTTGTCTCCATTAATCAGCTCAGTATTCCCTTAGTAGCTGTGAAGCACTTTGATGTCTTTAGAAAGAAAGATCTCCAGTGGCACTGGTACACAAACAAATCACAGTGTAATTATCATTGAGAGAGGTGCAGAGAAGGTGATGGGAAAATGGTCAGCACAGGCACAAGAGCAGCCTTGATGCATTTTTCATTAAGGACAGCAGACAAGTGGAAAATGCCCCAGTGCATTTTCCCTGCACTGCAGGATCCCTGCATTGCAGGTCTGGCAGATACCACAACCCCTCAGTGCACAGACAGACACAGGGGCTCCCTGTTGTTCTGCCCTTCTCTTACAGTGCTACAGTGCAGAAACATGGCTTGTGATTTTGCACTGCTGGTGTTGCAGAGCTTTGGAGATCTGCTTGCTGATGCTTTGCATCCTATCCTAAATCCTACCAGACTGAAGCATGCTGAAGCCCAAATTCAATTTGGGGGAAAAAAAAAATCACTAGGAGATATCTTTCAATTCCAAAGTTTCTTTCTTCCTTCTTCTGAAATGTCATCTGTTTCTCTGATGGTTGGGATCTCTAAGCAGCTGATGTGGCTTAAATCACAAAGCCGAGAACCTGCAACTCTACCTGCCCAGTTTGCTCTCCCTGTTAGCATCAAGCAATGAAACTCCCAGATGGGGCCTCTCCTATAAACAAAATGCTGTACAAACCAAAACTGCAGCTCCCTCGCTTTCCTGTTAGTCTGCAACATCTTGCAGAAGCCTTAAAGGTGGCAATGCCTTGCAGCACAGATGTGATATATTTATGGGGTTTGTATCAACATACAACAATGAATCTTTAAAATCCAGCATACTCAGTTCTTTCCTAAGTGAACTAATTGAGCAACATGGGATCTACTACTGAACTTCCAGTAAATATATTACATCAAAATTTATACTAAAAAAATTCAATTCCAATATTTTTCTGATTGGAATTCCTGATGTGCTTGTATTTAGTTATTTTGTACTCCAATACCTTTGTTATGAACTGCAGCATCCAGTGAAAGCCTCTGGGTCCATGAGTATCAAGGCAATGCAGAATTCATGTGTAGAAGAGAGAAAATGATATCTAACCTTACTCTAACAACACTGGCCTTATTATGTCCTTAGATGCTTGTTCTGTTGCCTTGCTCTTCCAGGTATAAAAGCTTTCCATCTGAGTTGACAACCTTAGAGCTGATTGGAGCTCTGAATCTTTGCCATTCACAGAATAGCATTTATTAAAATTTATAATACTTCCATGTGCTTCCAGATCCATGCTATTTAATAGAGTAGTGCAGGTTTACATTCATTAGACATTGATAAACATAGCACTTACTGCCAAAAAACCTATCTGTTGATAATAAGAATGAAGGACTCTTAGACCAATCCTAAAAATCAAACAGAGACAATGTTTAAAATTAAACAGAAAACAGTCAAAGACATTTTACTTCACAGTCTTATTAATATGTATAATGCATTATGAAATCCATTTTATTTGCCTTCAACATTTTCCCAGCTGAACAGGAAGCTTTTAAAAAAAAACTATCACCACTTGAATCTCCTCTGCTGCATGCAAGTCATGTTTTGCCTGAGCCAATCCTTTAGTACAATCAATCCTTTATCACTGGGAGGCAGTCAGATTAAAAAATTAATAATGACTGCTTCGTTTCTCAGAACTTGTAATCATCTTGCTATGTAACTTTGAATGCAAGGTAAGAAAGAAGACCTGGGACTTGAAAATTAACATAAAATCCCACCAGGTTCTGATGCTCACTTTCCCCCCCTTTCACTTAAAGATACCATCGTCTTTTCAATGTTAGCTCTGTCAAAACAAAGAGAAATATTCAAAGCTATTTGCTATGGCTATTTGTCGTGACAAGGTTTGTCTATAAATCAAGAGTAGTCATGTCTGAACCTGGATTTAACATTACTATTGTTCCTCTAGATGCTCATTTAACAAGTCTCCACATACACTAAGGGCAGTTTAATCTCCTTTTTATTAAACCAAGTCTTACTAAACCCAGACCCAGCAGCAGGAGTCACGAAGGTGCACACATGGCTTTTACGGGGAGCTGAATAGTGGACAGTAAGGAAAAGAGTGCACTGGAAATCACTTCAGGATGCAGATATTAGGAAAAGGCAGCACAGGAATACAGCTCATTGGGTTCACAAAACAGAGTGAGGTGTCGAGGCTTCAACAGGAATCTTTTCCCAGCATGTTGGGTTCTAAAATACTGAACGTGGACAAGGAAATCTACATGCTGACTACTGGTAATCAACATGCATTTTCATACTGGGCATGCCAAAACCTAGGTGAAGTTCCTGCAAGGAAAACAGACTGGGCAGGCAAAATGGGATTCCAACTGCACACAGCTATAAAAGTCAAAAAGGAAGATTTTTAAATGTGATTCATTTCTTTATTGCTTCCTGCTACCCATTCACTTTTTTGCTGCGTTCTCCCTTCTCCTTTTTTTTGTCATGAGGCCTAGATGCCTTTTCTTTCACACTAGGTTGCATCATTTTATTAGAAAGAATATTAGGACAACTGTTCTCCTATGAGGATACTCAAAAACTAACCAGGTTGCCTGTAAGACAATTGAAAAACTCATCTGGACAAGGCCCAAAGGAACTTCAGCCAGCTGCTGCTGCTTTTCTGAGCTGCATCATGCGTAGAGACCCACAGAGAACCTTTCCCACCTAAATCATTCTATGAGTCTATGACCTTTCTTTTTAACTAAAAGGAGTAAATAGTTGGGTTTATTATTCACTTGGTTGACCCTGGTTGCCTTTCTTGTCCAAACACATCTAGTCTGAGTTCTTTTCAAGTCCCAAACTGCTTTACTCCTTTCTACAGAAATATGTTTTCAATAAGAATGAAAAAACCTGAAACTCAACATGTTAAACCAATGCTGGTATTTATTCACATGATACCAGCACTGTATAAGCCACCTCTATTCCAACAATTTCAACAGTTTGAGAGTTTCAGTATGTTCCCTATCATTGTAACAGAGATTAACTGATTTTTGCTTTGGCTGGTTTAAATAAGATCATAAAGATCCCTGATGACTACTGACCTAGCTAGCTGCATGTCAAATATTAGCTAGCACAACTATGAAACTCGTAAAAATACAATCTGCTATCCAATCTATTTGAAAAGGTAATTCACTCCATTATAATGAACCTTACATTGGTCAGGCTCTAATAAGAAATTAAGACTACATTTATGCAGTACATTTACAGATCTTTTTGCTATTGTTTTATAAAAAAATGCAGTGTTGAGACTACAGTAAATCAAATAGAAATTCAATCAATAGTTCCACTGTGAAAAAAGGAACACTGATAGCATAGGGTTAAAATGTTTCTAAAATCATGGGAATTGTATACAGTAGATTCAGGGGAGGCAGAAAGAAAACTTGGGCCTGGATAGGCCTGGGAAAGGGAACCAGGGCTGGGTAAGCCCTGGGAACGAAGGTTAGGCTTTGTCTTTACTAGATCATGTGAAACTGCATCTGCATAATCATCATATGATAAATGATATGATTGTTAATTGTAATGATTGTTTGGTAATTGAATATGATTATTGTTTAATCTTAACAAGAATAATGAGAAACAATGTTTAGGGGGCCTGATAAAAAATACAAGAATTCATGCTTGGATAAGATCAATGTATACAACAGAACAATGTATAGTTATGTAATAAAAGGGTATAAAACCATGTCCATCTCAAATCCATGTTGGAGTCAGATTTGGGTCTGTATCCTGTACCCCTGATTCCCAGAGCTCTTCAATAAAAGCACCTGTCAAAATCATTCTGTGATTATGTGTTTCAATGCTAACAACACAAACTATTTTAAAGCCTCTCTAAGCTTATTCTCTCCATGAAGCATGCAAAACTCACCCAGAGTTTTGAGCAACCAAGCAGTCTGTTATATATGATATAAACTAAATAAAGGTGGTATTAATTCAATAATGTTGTACATCTGCACATAATAATCACACATTAAATTTCTGTGCTTTAGTAAAGTACGTAACAAGTATTGATAGAGGATTAGTATTATTATAAGGGCTCCTGCCAGGTATGCAAATCTGAACTCCAGAAGTTGCAATGAACAATAGATTATTGATTTTGGGGATAGACATGCAGCATTTAAGAGGTGGGAGAAAGAAACACAGGAATAATTTGGCCATTATAAGACCAAGTGTAGTTATCCTATAAGTTACGGATTGCACTTTACTTAACTCATGAGAAAACTGACAGCAATTCCAGCAATAACTACATCATTGTTTCCAAGATGCTTTCATCTTAAGGCAGCATATTTTTCATAGTCCTCATCAATAATTACTCTAGAATCATAAAAAGTTAATAACATCCAGGAACTGTGAAAATTAACCAATTATTCAAATGGATTTTAAACCCATCCAGTTACATGGTTTCTTCCATTCATCTCCTGTGTTCAGGTCATAAAGGAAATGATAAGAGAAAGAAGAGCACAGCAGGTTTTGGAGTAGGGGCTCTTTTGGGCTCTTTGCACTGACCCTCTGCAAACAAGCAGAATCTCTGCTGGTAGAGGTCACAGCCATCCATGGGTCTCTCGGGATGGGTAGTGTGATACAGATTTAATCACCACAGGTGCTGTAAACACATCACTCAAAAGTAGGAGTTACACACGATTATAAACACCCATTTTGTTTTTTGAACTGTGAAACAACTCTTTAAAAACTGACTATGTTCTCAATAAAATACTGATCAACCATGCACCTAGCAACCATGTCCAAAAGTCTATCTGCAACAAAAATCTTGACCATTAAGTCACTCTGCTTCAAGACAAAGATGCATCTTAACTCCTCATTCTTTAACTTAAACCTGGAGCATTCTAGGAAGACCTAATACAATTTATTATCATTGTGAATTTATACAGATATCCTAAATCTGACCCTGGCCTTTACTTCTGAATCAGAAGTATTATTTTAGGCATGGCATTGAGCTGAAAGATAATCCACTAAGACTCATGAGCTCTAAAACAGAGGGTCAATCTGTCATCATTGTAGAAAACACACACCATCATGAGTAATAATTTCATGTGTGTTTAGACTTGAGTGACCATTTAGCGTCACATGCACAAGAGGCAACAACTCTCAAAGGATCCATTCCTACTATCTCACTTATTTCCTGCTAAGACATCCATATAGATCCCTTTTCATTTAGTCTCTTCAACAGCTCTACTGAGCAGGTGCCAGTGGACAATTATGACAAAATGACGAGTGCAAGCCTACCTGTGTAAAAGCATAAGATCTGACTTTAGGAATGGTATCTGCAAAGTTCTTGCACTGTATCTACCACCTCACAGAAATTCACTGAATTTGAAATGAAATTAAATACAACAGTGAAGGAAACATATCAGAGAAGAATTGTTTATTGTGAAAATGCTGGAATGTGGGAATGGACTGAGAAGAAGCACCAGATGTCCCTTCAAAATGCTCCAAGAGTTACAAAATAGGTCATAAAACCTGAGGTGCACTGGCCAAGTGAGTTAGAAATACAGAAACATAAAGTATCATTTCTCCAGAAAGCTTTTGTTGTTGTTGCCACATTCTGCTGCATCCATAATAGACCTATTTATTTAATCTTACTCAGGTACTGGCAACTGGATTATCCATTTGTGCTTTAGAGGGAGAAGATCTCACAATTTAGAAACTATTTGTTACCCACACAAAGGCACCCAAGTGTTGCCAGAAGCTTGTAGAAGTTTCAGGTTGATGAAGGCTTGTATAGGATGCACAAGGCTTGGCAGACCAATTCCTAAAGCTGGTATTAAAACTCAGTTGGAATTTCTAGAGAGCAGAAAATGCCAAAATTCTTTCACAGCTAAATCACTGAAACATATATTTTTGCCATAAGGCTGATGTTAATGTTCACCCTTGAAACACTAAAACAAACCCCTCCTTTTCAATGTCTGGAGTGGCTGGTCTGGAACCAGAAATCAAGTCCTAATGAAACTGGGCATGATGCTTCAAAAGACCCATCCCACTTTTAAAAATTCTCCTGATGTCAAAGCCACTGTCAAAAAGCTGGGGTGGGTTTGATATTTCAAAATATGCTTTAAGCATCTTCTTTTGCTCCTGCATTTTTCATATCTTTCCTACTGATCAGTTCTGGAAAGGCTTGACTGTTGTACTTTGGGTTACTTCTGACTGCATTTGTGAGTCCCTAGTGATTCCTTTCCTCTCTTTTTAGAATGTCATGTAACTTACGCAAATTACCATGATAAATAAGTGCAGGGATATTCCTACAGACTAAAAAACAAACAAACAAACAAGTTTATTCACAGATGCAGACCAGAGGAAATGGTGCATCTGCATCACAGAACAGTCAATAATTTGATAATGCACTGCATCTTTCTTGATCTCCAAATTTTCATGTATCTGAGCAAATAAATATCTCAATATTGTGTGCTTGGGAAATAAAACATGAAAATCCCTCAGGTTTTTCAAGTAGGTGTACAAACAAAAAGTTAACATACTAAGGGCTTTACAGCAATATCCATGAAACCACAACCTAAGTATACTTCTGAAAAGAAAGGTGAGAAAAATTGGCAGTTACATATTGTGTCCTGTGTATTTTCATATTGCTATCTATTTTAAGCCTAGTTAAAGTGGCTCACTCATTACTGGAAATACCTTCCAACTAAAAAGGCTTCAAATATGGCTTGCAGACTTCTGCACACACAAAACACCTGCATGAACAGCGTGTGGTTCACAACCCCTTTTCTCAAAGATTTACACAAACTTTCTCATCAGTAGCTTTTCTAGCAAAAATCTACTAAAGCTATGGGGTTTTTTTAACTAACAAATGAGAAAAATGCTTTTGTACTTCAGAACCAGAGCAAACCCAATCTACCTAACTGCTGAGGATTTAAAAAAAACCTGTACAATTCCTTCTCTCAGAGACTTGATTAAACAGAGCAACATATTATAAATTACAGTAGCTCGCCAAGTATTGGCTAGCTTCGAGGCACAGTGTAAACAGGTAAAGCAATTTGTCCACAGCATTTTTCTCTACTATCAAGTGCACTTTTTTTTTAACTAATAAAGGCAAATAATTTTTGGTACCTTTAATTCCTTCCTGGAAAAGTCTACCAGGTTCATTGGTGGAAACTGCACCAATTTTTCTGGTTGCCAAACGGATTATTTGCAACGGGAAATTTTCAGGATAAAGGAAAGGATTAACAAAAAAGGCTTTATGTGTCTGCTAGCAGAAATACAAGCCTTCTTTCACTTATTTTTAAAGGAAAATTCATTAAGACATCTAATGTCTGATGGCAATCCCTTAATGTTAATTTTTAGAGGTCCTCAAGAAGCTAAGGAGAATCAAATAATAATCAGATTTATTTCACAGTGCCTATTTTGGCCAAGCATTTTCTGTGCTTTCTAACTAAGAGTAAAGCACTTAGAAGGGTTTTTTTTACAGTCAGGTAATATGAAAGCTGCTTAGTAATGCAACAAAACTAATCCAATGTTGAGAAGACACCTATTCATTGAGCTTATGCCAATTTTACAATGCGGAGTGATCTCGTCACCTGGAACAAAGGAGGTGTGTGGAGAACAAAGAAAACAAATGCTGAGGAATGACTGGCGAATGGGGAACATAAAGAGATTTTTAGAAAGAGCAACAAGGGGAAACAGATACATAGGCTGAGTGAATAAAATCAGAAACAATGAATTCCAAGAAACAGAAGTGATTGAGGCAAAGGGATTATGCAGAAAGATCACCCTGCTGCAAGAGGAGCCTCTCCAAAATTGCACAGCATCTGTCAGCACCAATTCTTGCAGCCTAAATGGGGATGTAATGACAGGCAGTTTATACAACACCAGCACATGACACGTCCCTTGGGGCACTTTGTCCTCACAGCATCACAGTGCAGCAGCACAGCACATCTAAGCATGGCATAGATGGAAAAGGAAGGAACAGAGTCACTGAGGGCTGCAGCTGTTTGGAAGTTAGTTAATCTTGGAATGCTTTTCCAGTTAAAGGTTATGTTAAATTCTGACGGGATTTATTTTGCACTTTCTAGGAGAACTGGACATTATCTTGACAACAACACTGTATTTTGAATATCCAAAATTGCAATCTTATGTCTCTATGTCCTTTAGGCAATTTTAATGATATCATTAAAGCTCTAATGCAACCAGCAAGCTTTTATTATGAGAAAAGCGACTATTTTAAAAAATAAATAAATAAAAAGTCACTTCCAATACATTCAATGTCTCTTAAAAACGTAACTTTGAGGACTACAGCAGACTTAAGAGGTCATTTGACACTCCTCAAATACTAGAAAATTAGAGAGCACCAGCCAGTACACCCAAATGTACAAAACCTTTTTAATTTTCAGAACACCTAACCAAGAAATTGTAATAAAACAAGTGCCACATATGTCATGAATGTTCTAAATTCACTCAGTTTTTCAGAGCTCCCCAAGCCCTGCTGTGATGCTGATGACAAACAGAAGTTCAAGAGGCACCTGTCTCACTTACACAAATGATTCCAGTATTGCAGAAATTCTCCTGCTACTCCGTAGTTCAGCTGTTGGCTTGACTACATGAAATACTGACAGGAAAATGTATGTGGGCAAGAAAAAGAAATGCTTTCCTTCAGTGCTTCTGTAAGTTAAAACTTTTTTAAAAATTACATTTGAACTGATATTTGAAAATCATTCAACCTGTCCAAACATAAAATAGCAAAAAATAAAGGAAAATGAAACAGAAATCCTGTGAGGCTACAGCATAACTACAGTTCAAATACAAGTTTGTACTAAAATAAATGTAAGACTAGAGCTTTTTATTTTTCAGAATTTTTATTTTATTCATTTGGGGGAAGGGAAGAAGATATTTTCCATATAAAATCCTCAGCCCTTTGCAATGTCCTATTATCAGGTTGTAAAGAAGAAACAGTTTCCACTCTACCTGCAAAAGCTTTCCTGAGGGCAGAAAAATGGATTTAGTCTAAAAAAGTGGGATCTTCAGATTACAGAATTTAAGGATGTGCAATGTTTTAAGTTTTAATGGTGTTATGTATTGAATCTGTCCCTATTACCTAATTAATCCTCAAAGTCAGGATTACAGTAATCCACAATGAAGCACAATGAAGAATATACATCAGTCACATATCAAGGCTTTTTGGTACTCAGTAACTCTTTGATCAATTTAAGACAATTTCATGAAATCTGGTTCCAGAAAATTTTACTGTTTTTATGTGCAAATACACACCTCAGATGTGTCCAATTCCTTCAGAAGTAACTGCACTTGAAAATAAATCCTTAGAGAACTCCCTGAAACAACTCAAGCCATCAGGCCCGAGACTTTCAGTGTGAGGAGGAGAAAAAATGAAGTAAAAAATGCCTCATCAGCAGAAATTCCAGACCAAATTTCTCCTTTTGTTGCCTAGAGAGCCATTACAGTCCTAACTCTTATTGAGAAGAGGGTTTTCTTTGCAGGAAGAAAAGGATACTTCAAAAACCATCATTCAGACAGACACAATGACTCTGAAGTTGCTCTCATGCCTTCCCCCTCAAGTCATGTGTAGTTGTGGGGATGCTATTTACTCACAGTATGAAACCTTCCTTCCAACATCTATTCGCTAAATGCAATTATCACATTGCCTTGCACTTCCTGTCACTAATGATAACCATCAAATAGGCTGCAAAAGCAAGGACAACACTTTGACCTACCAAATTCAAAGCCATCCTGGACTCTCTCCTACAGCCCTCTAGCCTGAGTTTTCTCCTAGAGAGCTGACCACCAAAATGAGATGAGCAAAGGGAAGGAAAGAGCATAGGGCATGGAAAACAGTGCTGGATGAAGACCTCAGGGTAGCTCATCATCCCCACAGGAAGAGGACTGAGATTTGCCAGGCATTGCACTTTTCCCACTTCTATCTCTGGCACTGCCCAGACCTCAGGGAGGTTGTTCTGACAATTTATTCTTCATCTGCAGGAAACTGGCTGTACTTTCATGTACAAAATTTGTCTGCCAGTTGTGACTGTACCTTTCCCTACCTTCAGCCAGCACAGACATAGATGGTCCATGGAAGGATGTAACAGCACTCCCTGGATCAAACCTTGTAAAGTGGGATAGCAGAATAATGGCACAACTGCGCTGAAATGTTGTTACAGATGTTTTTGACACTGCTCCGCCCCGGAAGGTGAAGGAGGGAGGAGATGCCTCAAAAGAGCTTTGGCAAACAAAGGCTACCATAAGTGAAAAAGAAAGAATGTGAGAATTTTCCTCCTGTCATCCCAGATGCTGCTTCTCCTGCTTTCTCTCAGGCTTACCTGCCATCAATGTCACTTTAGCAATCAGTTCTGGCCATCAACAAATCCTCATGCAACTGCTGTGCACTACTGGTATTAGCTGGGATAGATCCAGAGCATATCAAGAGCAGCTCTGCAGCCTTTGCTGTATGGTCTGGATCCATCACTGACTCCAAAGGGCTCTGGAAACTATGGAATAGGGCATCTTTGCACTACTATTTAACATCTGTCTAATGCAAACCATGGTGGGGAAACAGCCTCCTGAAGGCTCCTTTCAGGATGCTGTCTGCAAAGGAGGGCAGGGAAAAGGAGAGCCTTAGTCTCCTGCACATCCTAGTTAATTCTTTACATGTTTAACAAAATATACTGCGCCAAATCTTCACAGACATTTGGTGACAAATGCCCAATTGTAATGACACCTCTTATAATATAAATAAAGAGTCATCCAGAAAGCTGCCTGCAATATTTGGGAGAAGAACTCAGATTTGATAAGTGGATCAAAATTAGTTTAATGATTCCCTCTTTATCCTTTAAATCCACTCATAACGTGACATGGTATTTCTAATTAGGGAATGAAAATGTTGATTAAACATTTATGTCACTTCTGATTAGACATCACATGTTATCTCTTTATTATTAAAACTTTTGTATTTTGAATATAAAAAGGAACTTGTAGAGTCAGCTACAGGGCTTAAGTTTTTATAATAGGCCATTCATCTTCATGTCAGGTTCCATAATAACTAACTGCTACAAATTAGTTCAGTGGGAAAAAAATGGAAATTAGAATAATGGCTGGAACTGTGTCATATTTGTACAGACTGAAGCATGACGGTATTTAAAGTGTCCAAACTCCTTGTGAGACCTCATTTCTACCACTGCCACCACAGTTTCATGAAGGCACACTGCAGAGCAGGCAGTTAGCAAATAGCTACTGGCAGGGCATAAGACATGACAATCATGGCTCAACATTATTTTCTTACAAGCAAATATCTCAAAACTTTTAATCAGAGAACAAGATTCTGGTGGGGGAAGCAGAACACTCTGGGGAACATGTCTATGATAATTTTGACTGACTATCTCTTTTCCTGTCATGGTCAGCTAGCATGGCTGCTGCTGGATTGTTTTCCCACAGCAAAACATTGTCAGAAAAGCAGGCAACATTATTTTTAGCTGTCCTGCTTTTCACAGCAGCAGCAAGGTGCCACGCTACTAATCAATTCTCATGGTTGCTTCAAAGGAACAAAAATAGGGTCTGTCCTAACCCAGATAATCCAGCACAGGGCTTGGTGTCTGGGGCAGCTCCTCTGAAAAAAAGCACTTACTTTAGTCTCAAAAACACAGCAGTGGGAAAAGAACACCACCTCCAGTGTGCCTTAAGATTTACAGGGACTTTTCAGATGGAACAGCTACTATCAATCATCTCTGCACTCCCAGCAGGAAATTAGATTTCCTGTGGTTTAATGCTACAGTGCTTGAAACAAGTCTATGAATTTGTAGTCCCAGTAATGCTACATTAAAAATCTATACTGTGGACAAAGAGGGGAAGAACATTTTTATAAAACGTAGCAGAGAGAACAACTTTTCAGACACTACCTCTCTGGTTTTGACTAATTTTTAATTTAATATTGTGTTTTAATCTACAAATCAACTATGTGAAAGCACAAAGAATGTACATTTATAGAGCAAAAAAATCGTCATGGCAGTCTTGTCTACAGGAGGAACAATTTATGTTAATATCATAGGTTGCTAACCAGGCCCATCATTCATTTCTTTAGAGGACTAAAAGTTTTCAGAGCTGCTTGTTTAGCAATAAATTCGAGACATCTCATTTCTGATTGTTTTTATTACATGTTTTTCTAACCTAATTTCTGTTTTTCACTCATTTTTTTACCCTTCCTTTCTCTAGCTGTTAGAATAAAGCAGTGACCCATTGTCTCCATCAGAACAGCAATTAATCCTTTAACAGTTCATAGCACTTCTCTTATGAAGAGCTCAACTTTTCTCAGAACTTGGGCCAAATAGTGAGCATTCCATCCAAGCTACATCAGACAGGTGGCTCTGAAGGTGCTTATTTACAGGCAGTTATCTCCTTTTTACCATCTAAATATGATGGAAGTTTTCATCCTAGAAAGACAGAGCTGCTTCCCTTGCCTGGAAAACTGTCCCAGCCTTATAGGCACCAGCTAAACAATCATGGAGTTGACTAATGAATGTTGGCAAGTCTATCAGTTTTAGGCTAAGTAAAAGAAGAACCACGAACTGCCATCTGTATGGATTGAAATAATAAAACAGTAATTTAAAAACCCACCACACCAACTGCCTGTAACAAAGACATGGAACATTAACTGTAAATTCACTGCCAGACAATTCTCAGCCCTTGTGCTATCCAAGCTTCTTCATCACACTTAAAGGTCAGGCATGCCTCATCTACATTTTATATTCCATCTGAACTGAAATCAGAGCCTAGTGTTATTTCCCAAGCCCATGAACCATCAGACTGTGAGATCAGAAACTTCCTTGAATGAGTTTCAGTCCCTGCACAGCACAAAGATGAAGAGAGGTCTGAGGAAAGATTGGGAAGATGAGGAATCACCTGCTGCTGACGTACACCTGCAGCTGTTGCCCATTATCTGCCAAGTACCACAGTACTAGCCAGAAAACCAGACAGAGAAGTCTTGGATACACAGTGTCTCTACTGTTCTTGCATGCTTCTACCTGAGATCTGGATAACTCATGCAGGATTTTTTTCAGGAGGATCCAGTGGCACTAAATATGAAGATGGGTATCTATGTGATCAACTAAGACAGCATCCTTTGCTAAAAATAAATTGGCTAACAAATGACTTAATTCCTGCAGAGAAGAGCTGCCTTCTGTGTAGGTTTGGCAGCTGAATGCTGCACTCACCTCAACAAAGATGAAGCAGGGGATGATGGAATAACTTTTCTGGGTATTGTTTCCTAAAGCCATTTCTCATCACACTTCTTGGGGAGGCACTGTTCAAAACTTTATATCCTGAAAAAGAAAAGACAGAGGTATTTCAGTATATTTCACGTTTTTGCAAACTCCAAAATGAGGCTCATAACACAGAGCACTGACCTAACAGACCAAGGACACAGAGTACAAAGAATATCAAGGTCTAACTGTGTATACAAAATACCCTGAGAAAGTTCTCCCTTTGCAACACAAAAGAAGGGACACACATAGGTTACAAGATACACCATATACAGATTGAAGTGTGATAAGGAATACAATACTTTTCCCAAGCAAAATATTCTTCCTCAAAATTTTAAAACCACATTTTAGCCCACTGACCTGCCTACAGCCTACAAGTCACATTTTAGCCCACTGACCTGTCTTCTTTAAACCAGAAGATTTTGGTAATTTACTTGTGAACTTGCATTTTAAGAGACATGCTTACAGTACACTGACTTTACACATGATTATAATAATGTTTATCTGTATAAATCTGCTCAAGATGACAGCATGTGTTATGCACAGAACCTCACAACCTGTAATGAGTAAATGCAACAAACACACAATGAAGACCCGGGCCCTTTCTGCAGAGCCTTTCTGTCCTGATAGAAATTCACACATTCTACACACTTAGCATTACTTTGGGCTACTTGCTATTCTAATTAACATAACCTTATAACACTGCGCTAAGACATTCTTTTTGAATGAAAAGTAGAAAAAGCAGAGAAAAGAGGACTAACACAAAGAAATTTTACTGACAATGTGTGTCTTCTTCTGTATGCATGAGGCAACACATCAAGAAGGTAAATTTGGTTCAAATGCCTTTACCATTTACAGATACAGAGTAGAAGGGAAGGTGGAGCTGGAAAAGCAGTGTGTAGCCCAGAGCTGCCAGGTGCAGGATTGCACGAAGTATGACACAGGAGAGAATCAAAATCCTCTGGTATTAATTTCAACTTGAGCACATCAAGCAAGAGCACAGACTTAGGTAGGTCCAGCCTCACTTCCAACACTCACAAAGAAGCTCTGCCCTGATGACAAGCACCTCCATGTGTCAAGGCCAGGGAGGAGAAAGGAGGTGGAAGCTAATGTATTCCGGAGAGCACCTTCCTTCGCACAGCATCTTCCTGTGACTCTTTAACATAATTGCCACCTGGGTGGCAACTCAGGCCTTGGCATATGCAGCCTATGAGGTTCACAAAGGGGTCATTGCTTTCTCACCAGCTCTCAGCAGGGTTACTTGGAGAAATACCATGATCAGCACAAGTGAGTTCATCTGAGGTTATGATGGAGGAGCTGGATCAGCTGCCAGGGCTTGCCACCTGCACCATGATGCAGCTCTTGTCTCACCACCTATGAACTTCTTAATGTATTCCTTATCTCCGCTTGTCACAGTTCGACCCAGAGTTGTAAAATACACAATGTATATGATGGATTTAGGCACATCACAGCTACTGTGACTCCAGTGAGGCCACATTCTGTGTCAAGAATAGCTTCTGAACTGCTAACCATTAAGAAATACAGTTTAGGGCAAACAGAATAGTCAGGAATGTCACCTGTGACATGCCTCAGACACTCCCATCTTATACTGTAGCCCATTCTAAAATGCAAATATTCTCAAAACTGCACTGCCTATGGGAAAGAATTTTATATGCCAGCTCCTCTCCTATGTGATGACACACCTGTGTCAGGCTTAAGTAGTAAAAGACCAAATGGTTGCGTGACCAGCTAATTCCCAGATTGTGGGAAAACTCTCAGCTAGCCAGTGCTTATCACAGCTGGTCTCTTCATCAGGTTACTTGACAAAAGAGTAAAGGGAAGCAAAGGTGTAGTCTTGTGGGGAGCACCATCTCTTCTTTCTCTTCAGCTGGCAAGGAGTCTAGGGATACTGATAGCAAAACACAGATTACAGCAAACCCCATCTGCTTCAGCCTGCACAGCAGCCAGGGATAACCCAGTTTTGCTCCAAGAATCATAATATGATGTAAAAGAAGTTTTACTAAAATCTTGTTCTCTAATCCAGAAAGACCTCTTCACACTGAATGAATTTTTGTAGTGCAAGGTCTCTGGCCAAAGCAATGGCAAATAAATGCTATAATATCAGCATCAGCCTTCTTCATTTATTATTTCTATTTTTATCAATTTGACTGAATTACTAAGGAACTCATGTGAGCAAAACTGTAAAAGTCTTTTTAGATCCCAGTAGCTGTGACCTTTTCAGGCCTGATATGTTATCACAGGACAAGAATAGAACGGGTCAAACTTATTCTAGGTAATTACGGACCACTGTAGAGGGAATATAAACAATTTGGAGCTCTGGTGTTATGAGATGCTTCCACTCTTAAACAATATATACGATTGTATAATGCAATATTTGTGAATTAATTAAAATTAGTTCTCATCTTGCTCAATTTACCTCACCTGTGCATTTTCACAAAGCCCCATATCTACAGCATAGGAGGTTATTGCCTGGCATTTCCTGGGAGAACAAGTGGAGACAGAGAATGTAAGTAAGTGAACTGAAAACTGAATGAAAAAGACAGCATGGAAAAAGAGAATTCAAGCTGAAGAGATTTTTTTTTTTGCCACAGGGATCCATCCAGGGAAATGGCTTTTAGAATGCCCCATTCAGGTATGTTCTAAAGCCTTTTATGTGAGCATGAGGCAGGCAGCAAGAAGGAAATATCTAGGACAAACCAGCATTCGCTGGGCCTTTATAGTGTAAGTTCCTGCAGCAGACACAGTACATTCAAGCCTTGTTCTGTGTGATCAGTCATTAAACCAGTTAATTTTTGGTCTGTTCCTCTGGAGACAGTGGTCACACCTATGTTTTTTAAGCCATGTCCTATATAGGTAGGAAGAGACAACAAACAATGTATTTCACATATTGCCAGTTGATACCTGGGCATCAGTGGAAAATACTCAACAATCCAGACATGCTAACAGGCCCTGCTCATCATAGTTTTCAGCTATGTTTCAGTTAATCAGAATAAATGCCTGTTTGTTTTGCAATGGCTCAGAGACCACCAGCCTCAAATCCAGGAGCTGCTGCACAAACACAGCAGCAATGAAGCCACTGGCACATGTGGGATACCACCTCACAGCAGAATCCCAAATCTTCTCTGACCACAGGTGAGGAGGGTAACCACTAGTCAGCTGGTACCAGGATGAGATGCAAACACAAAAAAAATGGATTTGTGTCTCTTAGTTTCATGATCTTTTCAGCAGCAGCTAACACTGTTCCAAAACAAGGTGTAAATAATATATTAGGAGGAACACCAACTATTTCTGTAAAAATGTAAAAGGTACTTGAAACATCAGTATTTCCTTACTTGAACCTTTTATGTTAGCAATTTGCAAACCTCTGTTGGCAATTGGTTTCAAACTATAAAGATCTTTACTCTCATTAAAATAAGAATTCTGTTTACAAGTAAAAAAAATCACCAAAACCTCTACACCATTCCATCAACGATCAGTCTGCCCAACTGAAACACAAATTGCATATGTCAAACCCCCATTTAATTAAGGAAACAAATTAAAATTAATGCTGCTGCTAATGATGATTATCCAAGCTTTGGCAAAGAACTGTATCTTTCTAATCACTATATATTATACTATCTGTTAGAGATCTCACTGTAAAGCAGGGTCCTCTGTTTCCTGTGGAGGGAAACAGTTGAAGCAATTTGCCAACATCACACAATGACTCAATGTATAGGCTGAAGAAACACATTTTTCTCAGATTCCTCTCAAGTGCTCTGTCCACTTGACAACATAATCTCTGCACTTCAAATGTGCTTGTTAACTGTTGCAAAAAACCCACACAGTCCTCATTGTACCTGTTAGGAATACAGGTTTCCTGACCTCTTGCTGCTGGAACCAGCAGAACACACACTGCAACCTTACAAAGCAAGGGCTGATCAAACATGCCCCGAGATGTGACAGCCTCACATTCTCTATTTGTAACTTCACCTGACATGTCCAAAAGCCCCACATTATCCCCGTGCAATCTCTGCATGAACACGCCTGTAATTCTGAACAGGCTGCAACATGACAATAGAAGGTTAAAATGTCTTCCCCAGAGCTCTCTTCCACATAAACAAACTGATCCACCAAAAAGGGCTGAAGGAATAAAAGGTAAGATTTTATGGCAAAAGGCGGTCCGTATATTCCAAGTACAGACTTCTTTATTGTTTTCAAAGTAATGGAAACCACAGTGGTGGCATGAATCACTCCGAAGGCCATACCACATGATAAAAAGCACAAATGGCTTTGTGGCATAAGATGTACTTGTCTGCCTTGTACCTCAAACACAGTGCAGATCACTTGCCTGAAAACAGTAGAACTAAGAAAAAAACATTGTGGCTGCAACAATCAGAAGGTACCAGACAACTGGCACTCAGTTTGCCACCTCAGTGGCCCACAACACACTAATTTTTGCCTACAAATGAGAAAGTTATCCTTTGGATCATGTTGCCCTTGAAGAAGTGTGTCCTACTCACAGTGGGGCTTGGGAAAGAGGGAAGACACTTGCTTATATCATCAGAGAAGCCTTTACCCATTTGCTGCGAACTGAGGGCAGACAGCCATCAACACCATGGCCACTGGGCCATGAACTACTATGGTACTACATGAACTACATGAACTAGATCATGGTGTTACCCACACTAGAACACGGTGTCAGACTGGATAAACTGTTCTGCTAAACCTGAGTGTCTGAGTCACGCTTGATCTTTAGCTGTTGAATGTCCAGTTGTCCAGTGGCTGATGATAAACAAATGTTGTGTGCTAAGTTCAGGCCCTGGATGGTGGCTGTCTCCAAGACCACTCCTCTATAAGCAGGGCAGTGTCCCTCTTTGCCAAAACACTGAAAAAAGGAGTTAAACTGGTAAAGCAGAAGCTCTATTTACTCAATCTAGATCTCACCCCAGGATACACTTGATTATAAACTCTCCTGGTTTCTGCCATGAGAACTATACCCTTCAATAGGTACACCATTCAAATAAATTGTCCTGTCAGTGAAAGTGTTTTTCACAGGTGTCTCCACAGACTCCTGGGCAAGAAACTAATTACATGTCACTGATGATAGCAAGGAAAGGAACAAAAACAATATGCAAAATAAACTCACACATGTTCACCATTACATAAAAACATTTTTGCAGCATTTAAGGCAGAAAAACACTTTCTCTGATGAGAATTCTGACCCTTTTCTGCTAGCAGAAGTCACGTCTTCACATTCAGCGCGCAGCACAGAAAACCATTTTATGGTAAATTGTGATATTTAAGTAATATAGTTCACAGCATATCTGAAATTATAACTCTTAGTACAAAATCTACTGGTTATGAAGAAAGCTACATTAATAACTATTTTGATTCCTAAATTCATTCTCTTAAAAACGTGTTGCTGAATCCCTGGTGTCAAAGCAGATTTTGATACCTGGAAAAAAGTGATGCCTCAGGTATCAAGAATCCTGTTAGGGTTGTTTTGCCTTGCTACCAGCTTCATGTAGAAAATACCTCATGACTGAGTGGTAAGCAATGGTACAAAATCTATGGATAGGCAGACTGATAAGGGTTCTGTACCACTTGTATCTCCAAGAAAGTTCAAGTTTTATGTCAGCACGGCAGAGGCCTTGTAACAACTTCTCAGTGTGGGGAGGAAAGTGAAATCTCAGTGCCACAGCTTCTGTCAGCAGAATTTTTGTTTACACTTGGCCAGAATTTCATAGATGAACCCAAACATATCTGTGTGAATAGCAGATATATGCATGCTGATATCCAGAAAGCCAGACAAAATGGCCACAAGCCCTATTTTGAACCCTCTCAAACCCTCTTGTTGTCCAGTGGGTCTGAAAGTGTCATCATTTTGGTCTGCTATGTTTGGTAAGACACTGAATTCCCTCTGAAAATTTCCACTGTATCACTTACTTTGTTTTGGTTTGAATGAAACTCACTTAAATGTGGTGCCACATCAGCAAGATCATATGAATAAAAGGTTTTACCTGCTATAGCTGATGCTCCTCTCTTTCTTGCAAAGGATTAGTGGTACATGATAATGAAGGGTATTTCCAGCAATAAAATGGCAGATGTGGTCAGCATTAAAGTAACTCTTCCTATACATAAAGGATTCTGAATTACAGACATTAGTTATATTATTAGTTTAATGAAAATATAGCAGGCTACTGTTCCAAAAGTAACACAGTTGTGATCCAGAACTGTAACAGATTGTCTTAATTAATCATGGATTTGAGATATAGGTACTCTGTTTATGCAAAACCACCATTATTAACTATTGCACAAGAGTTCTATGTTCAGTGTCTCATTTGCATAACTCACAAAAAAAAAATCAACACCATTTCTGATGTGCCTGACAGTCTTGCAAGACTCTGGCTGGAAACCAATGATCTCCTTGGTATTTGGGATACTGTCATGAAGGGCTCATGACTGAATTTCACTCTCTGAAACCATTTCCATTCCACTTGGTGACTCCCCGTGCAAAGCACCAACAGGCACTGAGGAAACGGAACAATTTCAACAGGAGAAAACCAGCAGCCCCCACCTCAGACTCTTAACTGGTGAAAAAAAGGAGGGAGACATTGAAGGGAAAGAAGAAAGCAAAAGAAAACTCCAAGAATACAGAGGGTAACAATGTAATGGTGCAGATGAGAGGAAAATTGGATGAGCTACAGAAGAACTCCTATGGGACAGAGGGTAGAGAGGAAAACAGACCATAGCTTTTCCCCGTGCTGCAAAACCACAAGACTGAAATTTTTTGCCTATCAACACAATAGATTCTGGGAAACGCTCCACCCTTACCTTCTCAAAAACACTGGGGTTTTGCAGAAGATATATTATTTAAAAATTATTAAAATGCTGTATTATAAGAAAAAATACTCAAATACATTTTCCTCATTCAGAAAATTTACACTTTACTCCAGAAAACTGGTTTTGCTTTTTCTTTACAAAACCAACTGTCCTACTAAAACATCTTCAGCTAGTAAAAAAACTCAGTTGGCTGCTTACATGTTAGCAAGAATAAGAAATATTTCTATTTATAATGGAGCTTCATAGCTCTGCACAGAACTTATTTTGGGAATCCCAATATTAAAAACATATTTCAAAAATATATTCTGCATAGTGCTCTTGTGTGCCATATCTGCTGAGCCTAAGTCCAAGCAAGCTGCTGATCCACACATTTAAATGTAAGGATGGAGGTTCTGCAAAGTGCCAGCTACTCTCAGGCCTCAGATGGACATCTGTGAGTAAATTTTCACAACCCTCTCCTCCCACTGCTCTTCTGTGACAACTTAGGAAGCCAACACTTCTGGAGGATATTCACACAGCTCATAGCATAAAGACCAACAGGCAGAAATATTGAGATGAGCACAGGAAGGAACAGAGCACAGCCATGCTAGACAGGGTAAGGGGATGAAAACCAGGTGATCAACATGTTTCTATTTATTTCCAAGGTTTTTTTTCCCCAGGGGATGAATTCTGCGTTGAAAAATTCCTCTCAAAATCATGGTGAGCTGCTTCAAAAACTAGTCATGTAACAGACACAAGCCAGTGGACTCCAGATAGAAAGAAAAAACCCATTCATTTTGTCCCCTCAGGGCTCAGCAAACTGTGTGAGTATTGACTGCAAGCTGTAATATTATGAGAGTAAACAAACAACTGCCTCACCACAGTGTAGCCTTTTGCAATGAGGTCCAGGGGCAGGGCCATTCTGGTATTCATTTTGGCAGTGGAGCTGCCAGGGACACACAATGACTGCATAGACTCACACTCCTGCAAACCTGGCAGCAGGCTCAATCTTATGTGGATCTTTTGTTGGTCCACTTGGTTTACAGAACTCCACCTTCATCCCTTGCCAAGACAAACCAAGGGTTTCTAGCATACCTGCTCTTTTGCCTCATACAAAACACCTTGGCAGAAGCTCTCCTTAATAGAAATGAAAAATAATTTTTCTTGCATTCCTCTTTTTTTTTAATCTCTTGTCTATTATGCAGCCAGGGGACGCCAAGTATAACCCTCATAGCCCAAATTTGCTCACTGCTAATGACAGTACTGTAGTACAGCTCATGCAGTTTATGTGGGCCTCATAAACACCACCTGGATGGAAAGTCAAGAATTTAAGAATATATTATTAGACTACAACAGTCTAAAAAAAAAAAAAGAAAAAAACCAAACAACAAACCAACTTCTTATTAGTCCAAATCTATTTATTACTATAAAAAATACAGCCAACTATAACAAAAATGTTTCTGAATTTACAGACCTTGTAATACCTCTCTCTTGTCTCTACTGTTATGCTATCCACAGACTCCTCCATGAATCCTGCTTTGTCTGGAATAGGAAAGAGGGTTATGGCACACCTGGCCACAGCTTTTCTCCAAGAGAAAGGCACCAGGGCTGATGGTGAGAGCTTATTCCTCCTTAGTCTCCTAAACACCCCGTACTGGGTGGGTGGCTGGTTGTAGCTTGATTGGCTCTGGTAACACCTTGTGTTCACAGTTTTCAGGCCTCTGCTCTTGTCCCATGTCTGTTCTTCACCATGCTGTCATTCAGACAGTTCATTTTTGAAGAGAATAAAAAAATTTAAAAGAATAGAGACTTGTTAGTTCTATCCATTAGGCAGAGAAACTGATGAAGATTCTTATAAAAATAGACAATGATACAACTATATCAAAGCAAGCTAAAGCTAAAACTGGTTAGGTAACACCTGTCACTCTTTCAGACAACTGCTGTAAGAGTTGAAAAAGCATTACAAAGCTCCAGGCAAGCCCTGACAGCTGAGATCTGACAAACCCTTGTCCTTGCAAAATCATTTCAGAATCTGTGTTCTTGAACCTACTAGAAAAAGCAGTAGCATTTGTCTGGATACAAGGCCACAATCCAGATTTTGTTAGACAAGGATGCTCTAGATTTTGATAGACTGGAAAACATGATTTTTCACCCATGAATCCAGCAAGACTGTTGCACACATTTCTGTGGATTTAAGCTCCTGATTAGGGCCAACCTTGGTCTTCTTAGAGGTCTGTGTTCTTTCCTGTATAAATTTGTCTCATGACTCCTATAAAGGCCTCAGAGAAGCTCACACAGATAGTTGTTGGAACTATTAGGCATTTGATTTTTAAAGCCAATACAGTCTATACAAACAACCCAAACTATTACAATTGAAGTGACTCAGCCCACAAAGACTAATTCTGAAATTCCTGTATCTGAGACCTTAATGTTACTTCTAAGAGTGTGATGTTACTGAAATCACATTCTGTAAGAGTTTTAAGGAGACATGCACCCATTTCAGGTCAACTGTATACAGAAAGTTAGTTTGTAGTATTTTGTGGACACTTAAAACCAGCATGAGCATGTGTTCATACAAATTCATATAAACTCAAATGCAACTGGAACATGCAAACTGCCTGAGAGACTATGGCTGAAAATAAAGGGAACAATTTTTTCATGCAATCTAACTTGGTGAGAACATGATTAAACAGCCATTTGAACACTAAAACCTGACAGAAACATATAAGTATGCAGTCATGTCTTGTGCTGTTTGCTGCCTTCCTTCTAAGTAGACCATCAGAACATTATGTCTTGTTTAATAGTCCTCCACTGCTGATGCACAGCTTTCACCTCTAAAACACCATTATTCTAATTTTCAAAAATTATCTGATTAGCTCTTTAAAATGGAAAAATGATTTCCAGCAAATTGGTGTAAGACTACATGTCACACATACATACAGCATTTTTGCACAGAGGGAACTGGTTTTTACAAAAAACTGTTGTTTTCTGCCCGAGGGCCACTGCTTTTTTAAAATACCCCAAAGACAGATTAGACAAAGGTGCAATCGCTCCATTCACAACATTGCAGGGCTTATGCACGCTATTAAAAGTCAGTTTATCATGGAAAGAAGTTCCAGATTTGGCTGATCTATGTACAACTGTTGCTTCTAGTGCTCAAAACATCACATTTTATAAATGCACAAGAGTTAATTTCTCTAGGTATGTATACACACATGTTCATTTACACATAATTAAAAAAAAAGTACATATTGAAACACTGTATTCCCTATCTGCTAAGCACAATCAATATTAATAATATGAAATACACATATTCTCACAAAGGAAATAGTTTTCTGATTTGGAGATTAATGCCAGTTTCAAATTTGATCTTCTTCTTCTGCTTCCCGTAATTCTTATTTTTCTCCTGTCACCTCAGTCATGAGAACTGATATATAATAAAAATATTGCATCACTCTGTTTGCATATGTGACAGTACAAACAAAACAGGAATAGGGAAAGAAAAGCCAAGAAATGCTAAGTCATCAATATCCATGACAATGGAATGGACTACACACTGCAGCAAATACAGCACCCTGGCTGCTTCATCTTGTATGTGCATCCCTTCTTTGCTCTGCTATAAGCAAGTCCTTAGCCCCTCATTCTCTTTCACTACCTGCTTCCTCAGGATAGGTGTCCTAAGAGCAGGTGTCACTCTCTGCACCTGCATCCAGTGGTTTTGGTGGTATCAGTATACTGCTGCTCCTGGGCCCTTTAATTTCTGCTGAACTCCCAATACTATCAGAACCACAGGCTTTCCCCAGTCTCTGCATTTTAATTTTGTGTGAGCCCAAGGAAGACAAGAGACTCCCTTGTCTCTTGTTGAGGGCTGTCGGCTGGGACTGAGAGACAAGGGGCACTGGGTTTTATTTACTTTCTTGTGCTGAGACCACCTCCCCCCTCCTCCCCCTGAAATGCCCCAGCATGATATTTACTGAAGCACTGCCCTGCTGCTTCCACTCCCTCCACAACGTTTGTGCTAAGCAAAGGCACCTGCCACAGCCTCCTTCCCCTCATGCGCACTTTGCAAAGGCAGCAGTTTGTACTGCCTCTTTTTATTTTCCTAGCCCTAGGATTTTTGTTTAGCTTATAATTATCTCTTTTCCTCCCAAAGACTCCTATTTTTCTTACCAGGGTTCCGTCTCAAGCCATGTAGTTCACATATTTCTAAGACCTAAAGTTAGATGCAAGACTATTCACCACAGCTGTTCTACATGCAGCAGCAAACAGGTCTTGGCTACATCTATGGTTTACCACAGTAATCTCCAGACTTTTGAAATTCCAGACAGTACCAGGGAAAAAGATCTGAGACATCCACCCCACCATCCTAACATTTTATGCAACTTGTAAAACATACAGAAAAAGTAAAAACCTCTAAGCTAGAGATGAAATAAACATAATTCTAAAAATTTGTTAATAGCACAAAATCATGTTTTTTCACACCCCAGTGAACTGTTTTATGCACACACCTTGATGTGCATGCACCCTGCTTTGAAGACCACTGGTTTAATGGACCACATGCAGAGCCTGAGGATCTCTTCTGACCTAAATATGCTTTTATTTGGCACATAACTCTCACCTTTTAATATTACTTTTAAAGCTTGCAGAAGCCAGTGTGCCTCCTCAGAACCATGATTTGTAACTGCAGGGGATACATCCAACTCTGCTTTTATAGCCACCCATTGAGCAGCTGCAGGGAAAGTTTGCACAGCATTTTCTCAACCAACCATGGCAGGGCAAATACTACATTTTCACTTAAGAAGCCATTCAGAGCACATATTTATTTCATATTTTTTATTCTCAGTTTCACGGGCAAGGCTGTTTAAAGTTTTGGGGTCAGCTCAGTAATTTCATAAGGGACGACTCTATGTTTTTCCATTGCACTTTTCTTTTTCTTCTTTTATTCCAGCAGCAAAGGGTTCTCTAAAATCCTCAGTAAAAAAATCCCAGCATCTCCTTAACAGGAACAGCAGAACTTGTGAACTTCTATTCTTCTTCCAAGTGAAGAATAGGTCAAGCCATAGGTCTCTGTCTACCGCACTGATTTGGTAACAGCTTGGGTTAAGGCACTGCATTGCCTTAGTGCTGCATTCCAAACTACCCACCTCAAAACTACCCACCTCAGCTCCACAATCTCATAGTGGAGTTGCTTATGGGTTTTTCGATAATGCACAGCACTTCTAACTTATTATCTAACTGCAAAACTAATCTTAAATTTTACTCTCTCCCAATTTACATGCTCCATCTCATCTTCTCTCTCTTGTCTGTGCTTCAGCTTGCAAGTTTCTTGTCCTCTTTACACTATTCCCTTGTGTATCTGGTTTCTTCACAGGACAGAAGTTGTGTTTTTTCTGCCAGGTTTCCAAATTCTTGGACAATATCCAGGACAGTCCTGCAAAAATCAGGATTCTAAGTGCTGGTATCACTGTATAACCCACATCCCTAGGTGTCCTTTCTTTTAAAATGAAAAACAAGAAGTGACCAGTTAGGGAGCTGCATGAACAAGCTTCCACTTCCACTCTGGTACAGTCATAACTCTAAGAGGATGTATACCTGTTAACACTAAGAAGATGTATACCTGTTTTCTGACCTCCTTCTTATAGATGTTCCTGGCATTTCTATTCTTTATCCAACATTGCAGAAAAGTCTGCTCAAAGTAAAAATTAAAATAAAATTTTGGACCCACTTATATTGAGGGATTGAGATGATGGGATTTTAAGAACTGCACTGCACATTTTTTCTCAGAGCTTCCAGTGGAACCATGAAGCGTTGTATCAGCCCATCTATAAAGCCAGGCAACAATCCTATGCACAGCTCAGCTTAAAAGCCATCACTATGCAACTGCTTCCCATTATAAGTGGAGAAGGAACAACCAACACCTGTGTGACAGCTGGCATCCTGGCTAACAGAGCAGAGACTGACACTGACTCCTCCAAAACAAAAAGGTGCTTTAGCCTGTGTCCACTTCTCTGCAGGAAACACTACAAAAGACATCCAATCCAAACTCTGCAGACCAGGTATCTGAAGACCCATGAGACATTTTAATCCCCAGCTGGTCTCAGCTGTTCCTCATTCAGAAGTGTCCAAGCACAGACCTTATTGTTGCCCTCCACTGCAAGTGACAAGTACATCCACTGGGAGACACTTCTGCTCCTCTTGCAGTCATGTGCATTAATGATCCCTGCAGAGAGCAACAGCTGCCATGAAAATGGTCAAGCCTCGAGTTTTCAAAGCATTGGTGATCCAACTGTACAGTCAACAGAGGCAGGGAGAACATTTCCATAAATAATAGAGTTCAGCAACAGCTAAGATTATGTCTCAGTTTTAGTAAAAATTCAACTTTCAGCCTCTCAATCTCTGGATCAAAGGTTCCAGAGCTGTGTCTCCATGCATTGTTCAGGCACTAAGAACAGCTGTAATTAAGAACTGTTAAGAATATCACTGATTAACTACATTTGCAGGCTATACTCTGACCCACGTGCTGCCTGTCCTCTTACAGCTACCAAAAAGCCACAGAAAAGCCAGACTGTGCATTCAATGTGTTCAGCAGTCACAGGCCCACCACCTTACCCAGACAAATTTCCCACTGCTTGGCAATCCACAGTACAGTGATCTGGTATTAAAGAGTGTGCAACCACTCTCAGTGTTGATGAGCAGGAATTGGACCCAGAGGACCTCTCCCTGCATGCAGTAGCTGAACATTTTTACCTGCTTGTACTGACAAAACTGGAGTGTCTCCAAATCCCACCTCCTTGCACAACCTGTCACAAAGGAAAAAAGCTAGCAGGAAATTGACAGGGAGATGGATGACAGTGGGGAGGAGAAGATCTACTGCACTGACTTTGGTCCCATGGAATAAAGCTCACACTAGTAATGGTTGGCATTAAAGAGGCCCATGATAAGCAATACAGCACAACAAGAGGCACTTGCTCATAAAAAAATGACCCTAACTAAACACAGTCAGCTTCCCCAAATAATGAGGAACATATTAGAGTGCTTTCCAAGTATTTGGAAAGTATAAATTACTTTGCAGCTTTGTCCTGATGAGAGTTACCTCCAAAAGATTTTTTAATTTCAGGGCCTATTTGCAAAAAGATATTTGAGCTCCAAACCACCGAACAACATGTGCAGCTTCTAAAACAGAAATGGAAGTATTTAGGGTGCTGGTGATAACAAGTAGCAGGATAAAATCTAAGAAAGAGAAGTTGTGATAAGCATTAGATTTAATATATCACACATTCCTAGCATAGAACATTTTGGAAATATTTCAGCACACTTGAATTGTGGTATCTTTTCCAGCCTTAATGATTGTATGATCTAGCTAAGCACACCAAACATACAGAACTAGAAAGGGCAACGCTTGCTGACAGACACAAACTAACAGCCTTTCCCCACCTTTTAACCTGAGTGCACAGGCCTGTAGTTGACAACTCCCCCACTCTCAGTGGACATACAAATATATAAGAAATTAGAAAGTAACCATGTTAGCATCTCTCACAGAAAGCTGAAAGGGCTATCAACACTTTTTGTGTATGGTTTTCATCACAGGCATCTGCATACATTACAATTCCAGCTCTTGGGTCCCCAACCTGCTGAAAGGAGACCAGAGGAGGCCACTATATTGATCAGAGCAACTCTCCTATGAAAAAAGACTGGGAGACCTGTAGCTCTTCAGCCTGAAGAAGAAAAGGCTTTAGACAAGCCTTTCATTACCCAAAGGGAGTTTCAAAGAAGGTTGGAGAGGGACTTTTCACCGGGGCATGGAGTGGCAGGGTAAGGGACAATGGCTTTAAGATAAAGGAGAGTAGCTTCAGATCAGGTATTAGGAAGAAATTCTTCTCTGTGAGGCCCTAGCACAGGTTGCTCAGAGAGGCTGTGGACTCACCATCTCTGGAAGTGTCCAAGGCCACGCTGGACAGGGCTTGGAGCAACCTGCTCTAGCTCTGAGCTTCAGGGTTCCTTCCAGCTCTAACAGTTCTATGATTCTACAGTGCAAAATAAGCCCCACAGTAAGACACCTGCAGATACACTCTTCCAAGCTAATACTTGACACTGCTTTTTCAGAGGATCTTTGAGTCTCTCTCAGTGATGATCTGTGGACATAGCAGGACTTATACAAAATCAGAAAACGTTAAGATAAAGTCAAAAGCAGTTCCACAACTTTTGCACCAGGAGTCTGGATGCTGCCAGTGTCTGCCAGTGACTTCACTTAGGTGAGACGCCCAGTTTCTTTTTATCAAGACATTGCTGTCAGAGAAATAAAATTCATTCCACTGTTAAAATAGCATGTTCCTTATCATCAAGCAAGGTTTTATAACAGGCAAGAAAAGACAATTTGATTTATGTATTATGTCCAGAATTCCTCTCAGAGGAAGTCCTAATCTGTATGATCTAAAAAACAATAGACAAAAATAAAACATTTTCAATACATGGAACTTTTTTAGAAGGGCTCCTCATAGACCTTAGACAATTTTAGCTCAGTATTCTCATGTGAAAACACCACTAAAAACCAACACAAGTGGTACCAGCAGGATGTGTTCCTTTGAACAAAACTTAAGCTTCTGAAGTTTGCAGTTTGAACCAGTCAGACACCAATGGTGCACAACTTCTGTCTTTGGCATTGCCTTTTGTTCTCTAAGGTCACAACAGTGACTGACAGGTATGTGCCACTAAAGTCAGGCTGGGTTTAAAATAAAGGCCTCTATATCCCCACAGATGGATTTGCTTGTTGAGGCTAAGTATGACTGGAATAAACTCTGATCAAAAGAAGTTTCCACTTCTCTAAGTACGTAGTTTTCCCTGGAATAATCTAGCAGATTGTTGCCAGTCCAGGTAACCCACCAAAATAATCTGAAGATAAATTAAGTTCTAGAAGCTGCTTCCAAAAGCTCATGTGACTGCTAACAGTCAGTTAGCTCTCTTCAGTATTATTCAGTATCTTCAACTTAAATCATATTAAGGGCACTCAGGGCACTGCAGGAACCAGCTGCACACTTACTGAGGACAGAAGCCAAGTCTTGTGGCTAAACCCTGAGTGAGCTCTGTGTTAACACACATACTAGTAATGGATCTAACGAAGTTCCTCTGAATGCCCAGGTCAGTTTGATTCCTCTGACATGGACACAATCTCTTCGTGGATCAAAAGCAAGCAGAGACCTGTCAGAAGAAAACTTTCTCAGAGGGAGTGTTGCAACAACTCCAGTAGGATTTGTATGAGGAAAACTTGAATCTAAGTGAGTGGAGGGAAGTGGGAAGCAGATAGAGAAAGTGCCAGAAGAAACAGCAGACAAAGGGTTAAAAATAAAGGCACAAATTAATCACCAGAGCACCGAAAAAAGAAAAGTTCCACTGAAACATAAAAGATAAGCTGCCAAGACAGTGAAGAACACAGCTGGAAACATAAGATATTGCAGTAAGGAAAACATTTGAACTGTGAAATTCAATAACTTTGCACAAAACTTGAAAGAAGGTAGAAAAGGTGAAATGAAATATAATGATGTGAAAGATGTATGCTAGCACCCACTGCTAGACTACAAATGAAACATGGGTCTAAACCCCATTCACAACTGCCAGCCAAGCAGAGTCCCAGAGATCCAACAGGGCTCCACCTTGGAACTGTCCAGTTCACACCTGAGCCATGCTGTTTTAATGCACCCATTAACAACAGGATACAAACATGCCTTGGGTCAACAGCCCACTACAGAGAAAGGGCTCTGCTATTAAACTGAGTGAAACCATGCACACTAAAAACAAAGGCCAAACTCATCTTGGCGTATTTTTAATAAATCCACAAGCTTGGATGTAATTCAGTGAATACAGATAACACACCAAGACGAGTGATGAGGCTGACAGGCCTGAAGGGCAGAATGCCATCCAGAGTGACCTGGATAAGCTCAGGAAGTGGGCCATTGGGAATCTCACCAAATGCTACAAGGGCAAGTACAAAGTGCTGCTGCTTGGTCAGGTCAGTCCCACAGAAGGGACTGAGAGCAGTCCAGAGGAAAAAAGACTAGGGGGTGTTGGTAGACAGGAGGCTGGACATGACCTAGCAATGTGTGCTGGCAGCTCAGTTGTGTCCTGGGCTGCATCCAAAGCGCTGTGGGCAGCAGAGGAAGGGGATTCTGCCCCTTTGCCCCACTCTGGTGAGACCCCACCTGCAGAGCTGCCTCCAGCTCTGGGGTCCTGGCACAGCAAAGATGGGAACCTGCCCCAGTGAGTCCAGAGGAATCCATGAAGATGCTCAGAGGGTTAGAGAACCTCTCCTATAGGGACAGGATGAGAGTGCTGGGATTGTTCAGCCTGAAGAAGAGCAGGCTCCAGGGAGACCTTTTTGTGACCTTTCTGTAAGAAAGATGGGGACAATATTTTAGTAGGGCTATTGACATAAAAAAAGGCATAGTGGTTTTAAAGTAAAAGAGCATCTATTTACATTAGATATGAGAAAGAAGGTCTTTTACAATGAGGGTGATGAAACACCGGCAGAGATTGCTCAGAGAGGTGGTGAATGCCCCATCCCTGGACTTACATTCAAGGTAAAGCTCGATAGGGCTCTGACGTTCCTGATCTACTGTAAGATTTCTCAGCCCATGGCAGGGGAGTTGAACTAGAGGGCCTTTGGAAGGTCTCTTCCAACTAAAACCATTTGATGATTCTACAAAGATAACAAGCAGCTTAAAAACTAAATTCAAAGAAGCAGAATTACAGAACCGAGGTGCTGATGGCTGACCATCATCACCTCTTCTCAATAAAGACTGAGGCCACTAACCAAAGGACTTAGAGGATCATCATAAGGGCCAGTACGCAGAAGAAAGGAGCAGGTACTGGCAAGTGTATGTAATAGTTTTACTCGATTGATTAAAGGGAATTACTTGAAAAAACTTGCACCACTCACATAATTTCTACTGGAGTAGCAGCCAGTGTGTGTTGACTAAACCGGTAAGACAGATTAGAAAACAACCTCTTGGCTCTGCATAGAAGATGTATTTCCTATATCCTATATAGGCTGCAGAAGGACAAGAGGAAACAACCCAATTAAAAAAAAAATTATCAGTCTGAAATGGTTATCTCTTTTCAACTTCTCTGTATTCCTTCCAGAGTTACTAGTCACAGAATATTGCATTGATTGAGGTGACAGAGTTCGGTAATACCCAGTACCTTACATTGTTTCCCATCATATTTTAACTTGATATCACCTCACTAATTTAGTCTTAATTTTGAATGTGTTCTCTTCTCCACTGCATAGTCCACACCAATTTTTAGTGTTGTTACTGATCTTGTTCCTTTGTCATGAAACCTGATGATTATTCATCAACCAAAGATTTTAGAACAACTTTAAATCGTGACTTTCAAGGACCCTTAACTAAAAACTACAAACTACATATATGCTGTCTAAAACCATAAGATAGACAGTACTAGTTTACAATATTTACTTGAAAACTATTCTTTTTAAGGTAATACTCTTCGATTGATAATACCCTGGGGGTTATTTTAGCTTTTGTAATGTTTATCTTCCTTTCACAAAGCTTTTCAATGAAAGCATTGTGAGTGGAACTTCAACAAAAATCAAAACAGAGATTATGCAGCCACTGGACACTGGGAAAAAAGGCTTTGAGACAAACATGAAATATATTTCTACAAACCCATTTTGTACAACCTGATCATCAACACAAGATTCTATACACATAGTCCTTGGAGACCAGAAGAATGGAAATGCTTGCATTTCTTTTTGGGTGGTAGCAGATCTCTGCCCACCCATTTTTCTTCTGTTTTTGAAGGCATAATTGTGCCAACAGAAATGCTTTTATGGGAGCAGGTTTTTTTTACAAGCCCCACCCTCAAAGAAAAATGGTGCACACATAGAAGAATGTCTGTTAAACACCACTTTCACAAATGACATTTTGAGACACTGCAGGATATGGGCTGACAAGAAGAAGCAGCCTGATTTAAAACCAGTGGAGTGAAAAACAAGATTGTTACTGTTTACCCAGGTACAAACACCAAATGCCTTCACTCTCTCATTCACATTTGCCAAGATGGTATCTGACTAACAAAACCTGCTGTTCTCCAGGTATTATGATAATCACAAAGGTGAAGTGGAAGGAGAAGTTTAGGGGGTAAGAGGCAGCAATGTAAGCCCACCTGCTATTATGATCCTGCAGTAGAACAACAGATAGAAAATAAGTCTCTTACACAGACAATCTTATAAAAGTATCCTTTATCCACACACAGACCAACAAATTCGTGGTGTGCAGGGAAAATGATTTAAAATCAGTACAAATTTCAGAGAATAGATGCCTTTGTTTCACCTTCAGTTTGGATAAGCTTATTATAATTTAAAAAGTGCTGTGCTCTAAACTGAAATAAAGAAAAAGCACACAGAAATAAATGACCTGGTCACTATCACAGCCTTCACTGGCCTATACCACAGAGACTTTTCAGGCTGAAGACACTCATGTCTGATCCTTGAGGCAATTTGCTGAATGCTGCTGTTCAGCTGGTTGCCTCCTACACTGGCACAGGAAGAAAAAGGTGACAGCAACCAACTAGCTGTCAACCTTAAAACTGCAACAGCTACTTTCTTTGCTGACTTTTTCCCTTTTTTTTTTTTTTTTTTTTTTTTTTTTTTTTTTTTTTCAGGTGCAAGCACAGAATATGCGTAAGTGTAGGCTTGTGAAATGTCCTCCCAAGGGCCATGAAGACACTTCACCTGAAATTATATAATGTAAAATAGCAGAGAGCATGCAGTAATTACATAGAGCCATTAAAGCTTGGAAGAATTTAACTCTGCAAAGACATTATTTTCAAAGCCAGAACTTTTCAAGAAAAAACCTTTTGGACCTTCAAAACTTTTTCACTATCCTAAGGTGATGGAGTGCATGTTTTGTGTGTGCTTGTCAGAGAAAGAAAGAGAAGAAAGAAGTCAGAGGTAAAAAGAACTCAAACTTATATAAGTTAATTTTTAAAAATGAGTTAGTTTGATTTTCAGCATGAACACTTTTAAATTTGCTATGGCTAAAAGCCTTAATAAGCTAAACATCCCTAAAACAACACAACAAAAAACCTTGAAAGATTTACCAGGCTCTAACTTTCAAAATACAGAATTAAATATATAAGCATAGTTTTTATCTCCTCCCTTTTCTCCCACTCTCCTTTTGAGAGTTTAAGCTTCTTACCTGTGGATCAGGTGAGCAGTGTTTTCTGATGTCAAATAGCAATTTTTCCACATTTCCCCTTATCTCTTTCAGCTTTAATTTTTCAGACTTCAAAGGTTCTCAAAATCAAGCACATGGTTTGGTGAATGTCTGCTCTGTCTACATCTAGCATTTCATGTTTTATGATCCCTTAACAGTTCCATTCTAGGAAGCAGAAGGAGAGCTGCAAAAAACAACCCAAACAAACAACCACCCCAAAACAAAATGCACCCTAGAAATGCTTACTAAAAGGGTAAGTTGTTCTGCAAGGGTAGTTTTTACCAATTGAGAGGTTCTTCTGGCTGGTATTCTCACCTTGCCTCAAAAGTCAGTGAAAAAGACTCCTTTTTTCAGCTGTTGTAGATCATAGCCATCACAGAACACAGCTCACCCTTCCCCAGGCACAGTGTATTCCCCTTTGCTATTCTGTGATGACTGAATTTGAGGTTTTATACCTCTGGGACCAGGTATTTATTTTGTTCTATTCCTGTTACAGTTCTCCTTGGAGAATTTGATTTGCTACTGCAAGTGAAATGCTTTATCAAAAACAAAGCCAAAACAACAACTCCAAATATGCCATAAATTCTTGTCTTTCTAAGTGCTCTTTGCATTGATATAAAGAGCTTGTATTTATTCCTAGGAACATTACTCCTATATCACTTAAAACCAGACTTCCTCCCTCTGTTCCAGCTTCTCCTCCTTCTCTCCTCTGCTCCTTCTCTTTCCATCCCTCCATCTTTCATCTTTCCTTATTTTCATCAGATTGAACAAGCAAGGCACCAGTCTGCACCACATCTAGGCAGCCCCTACATTTTGAATATAAACAAAGGAACAACCAAAGCCCAGTGCCCTTTGCCCACCCCACTCTCTTTGACAGAAGTATGACCTCAGGTGACTGCCATCCCTGCCTTGAAAACATGGTTATTGATGAGCCAAACCCCACATCACTCCTCCACAGATGCGGACAGTAAGATAATTTCACTCATTTTTTCACACCCTCAGGTTTGTGGATGAAGGAGGCCAATAAATCTGTCAAGCTCCCATTTCAGATAAAGCTCTCCAACAATGGAAAACAGGTACCCTTTCAAGCAGTTGCTGCCTGCTTCTGATGATGAAATGGCAGGAAATGCAGCCACATACTTGATTGCATAGCTATCCTAGAATTCTGGTTTTGCCTGTGACTCAAAACTGAACAATATATTAGGCCCAATTCTACACACAAAGTCAAATTACTCTCAGATACAGTAACAGCCAAGCTTTGCAGCCTTTTTCCACTTAAGGGTTTGCAGGAAGATAAAAAGCATCAAAGTGCATTTCTTATAAGAATAACTATTCTGTTAAACAGATCTATTTTTTGGCACTATGCAGGTTTCTAATGCATGAAGTCGTGAATCTGTCACCTTGTGGGCACATTCAGTGGTGGAGAATATAAATTATTCCACTTCACAAGGAACCCAGGCTCTCATTACTCTGCAGCTGATAAAAACCATTTTAACACCTACTATGATCCATACTATCAGCAAGAGGGAACTGAGCACCTTTTAAAGAATGAGTCCTGTGGGTTTTATGCATGCACTGAAGCCAAGCCCCTTCCCCAGAAGAAGAAACAAAATACAGAATTGCCTGTAAGCAAATATACCCTTCAAGCATAGTATTTTAAAAATCAAAATGTGCAAACCTTTAAAGCAAATATCTATTTAAAGCAAATACCTTGCATATGATTTCAAGCATAGTATTTTAAAAATCAAAATGTGCAAACCTTTAAAGCAAATATCTATTTAAAGCAAATACCTTGCATATGATTTCAAGCATAGTATTTTAAAAATCAAAATGTGCAAACCTTTAAAGCAAATATCTATTTAAAGCAAATACCTTGCATATGATTTCTGTTTTCTGAAGCCACTCTGTAAATCCTAGGGGTTCATTTAGCCATTTAGCCAAGGTAGCATGAACCAAATGCTTGGCCATGTGGTGTGAACAGACGGGCACTGAGGCAATGTCAGGAGAACCTGCAGGAGCCTTAGCTCTGATCCTCAGTACAAAATACAGCCTCCTCCAAGATAAGAACCTTTAATACAGGACCTTAGACCAGATCAGACTTGTAATCAAAGTATAATCTTTAAAGTAGAGCTCTAAAATCTTTTTAAAAGAGAAAACTGCAAAATGTTCAGGAAATGAAACTAGACACTACCCTTCTAACCTACCCATCAGATTTTCTTTATCATGAAGTACTCAAAAGAGAACCATTTACATGTAAAAAAGGTGATTTTTTTTCACTCAGTGAACTTGCAACTTATCTAATTTGGTGTCATAGAGTATCTTTCTTTGATGGAACTGTCAAATATGAAGACTGTTTTAGCAGGAATAAAGCGGTAAAACTATTTAAAGTGGTAAGACAATTTCAGTTAACTGAGAAAGTTACTTTATGGTAGAAATGTTTGCTCCATCTCAGGAATAACCAAAAGGGCAAAAAAACACCTCCAATTAGGAAGAAGGAACTAGAACATTAAGGTGTGTTTCACACCAGATTTGACAAAAACGGTACAAAGTCTCACATGTAACATCAGATACTCCTAAGTAATGTGAATGAGATGAACAAGATTGTTGATACATACACAAGGCTTTAAGTTTGCTTTTAAGAACTGCTGCATACATACAAGCATCTGTATAAGTCTTTGGGTAATATCAATGCTTGTTACTTCGGCTCTCTTTTCCTCCATGTCCCTCTGCACAATTTCTGAATCAAAGAGTCCTTCAAGCAACACAAGTCCTGATTATAAAAAGTCAGGGTGCTTTTGTTTTAGTGTTTATTATCATAATCAAGAGTTAGACAGTAATTGAAGATTCTGTTGGAGTGCCATTTTCAAGACTTGTTTATTAGCCGATCATCCACAATGGTGTTTTTTTCCCTACTGCTTTCTTTTCATTACCACCTAATAATTTTTCAAACTCCAGTCTGCCAATAGTAATGATTTCTGCACCTAATATACTGGCACAGTGGAAACATATTTGCCTGAAGAAGGCAGAAAGCATGTGAACTCCTGTGAAATGCAGACACTGCATTCCCAAGGTCTCCTCACACTCTATGTACACAGACACCAAGCCTAACAGTCCTGCCAAATATAGAACTTGCCCTCAATTTATAGTATCACTTTTTCATCCATCACATTGTTCACTGAAGACAATGGCATTCTTTAATCTTCCTTTGTTAACTCCCTATGTAGCCTCTGTCCTGTAGATGTAATTCAGACCTGCATTTCACAACTGTCAAATGAGTGAGCTGGCACTTGCAGTTATGTGTTTACACCAAGGCACTGCAGGAACAGGATGTGATGTTTTATAAGCAACTACAATAGAAGTAAAAAAAGCCCCATCAAACCAACAAGCTCCCATCAAAATGAAAAACAAAAAAAATCCCCTCAATTAAAATCTAACACAAGACTTTCCAAGTCAGCATTAAGACTTTACTTTTCAAAAGTATCCAATTTATTAGGGAAATGAGAAAACCAGCCCATAAAATCTTGTTTCTAAATTAGAAAAAAAAAAAAATCCCCAAATCAAGTGAAGACGCAAAGCAGAATTAACTTACACATCCAGGAGAGTCAACCCACAGAATTGCTCTGCCTTACCATATGATTAGAAACTTGGCAAATACCACCACGAAGAATAAACCACTTCATAACTAAACAGAAAAAAAAAAAAAGGAAAAAGAAAAAAAGAAAAGTGCTTGAGTAGATGAAGTGCTTCACGGGAAATGTGTCTCTCCAATATTTACAGACCTACAGACTCTTGAAAACCATGAAATCACAGTAGCAATAAATACAATTCTTATTTTTTGAACAACAGTGTCCATTAAGAGATGTGCAGCACGGGAAATAGGAAGGAAGCCTCTCACATCCCAGCCCAGTGTCTACCACTATGGTACCATGAAAAGTAGACAATACAAGAAGCCTATTTCTAAATGTATTCACCTTTTCTGTGATTTGCTGACATAGTTGAAAGTGCAGTTCGGAATCCAGCAAATTAAAATGTGGATATTTCAGAAGTGCTTTAAAATGCTTTCAGAGCTGCAGGCACAGCACTTGGTTAAACTGCCACAATCTGCAAGGGTCTTACCCAAAAAAGAATGCAAAGTGAGAAAGGGGAAACAAACCTACTCAATGCTCTGGTCTAGAAAGGCTTGAGGAAGAGTGCAGAGCTGTGGTATGGCCATCTAGACTGAATACATCTGGTTGTGTTACAGAAGTATAAAGGTTGGTAAGTTTTCCAAAAAAATAAAAAATGCATGACAGAAAGAATTTAGAAGAGGCTTTCATGAAATTTTCTTCAAATTTTCACTTGTAATTTGGAAGCCTGACCTTTTTTTTTCCTGCTGGGGGCGGGGCGGGGGGGGGAAGGTTTACATATTGGGCAGTTTTTACCAAACAATCTTGAAAAATTTGTCTTTCTCTTGTCAACTTTTTATTTAATTGTTTCCACCTTTATTGTACAATTTTTCCTTAAATCACAGCTCTCTATTAAGGTGAAAAGATAACAGTGAAAAAATGTAACACAGTGAGTAGAGGAAAAAAAAAAAACCCACCAAAAATCAAAATAGACTGAATGTACCTTCCAAGTTTGTGATTATTTCAGGAGAAATTAGAAGGAGTTCAAGCATATTGAGATTTTTAGTGCACATTCCTATAAAAATGAATGCCATTCCATCTCGTGCCTTCTTATCAACTGAATTTTTTCTGCTGATTTTAACTAAGCAGATGTTAGTAAATAATAAGCTTTTTGTATCCATTGCATTAAAAAAAAGAAGATGAGAGATATTTCACCTCAACAATTCACTTATGATCCTAACTCACCGCCTCTAATTTCTAAGACTCAACTTTGGATGTGGTTGTTAGGCAACCAAATGACAACCAAAATGAAAATTATTTTTTAAGTAACTGCCTTCATTTACAGCCACACAGTGCCCACTGCCCTCCCCTCCTAATTAGGACACAGAAAGCACAATGAGCAAGTTTATATTGGTCAGGTACAAGAATTAAAGAGTGGAAAAGGCAAAAAGAAAAATTCTGACTTTTGGGAGCTATGTTTGGGGTCAGCTCACCATCTTCAGAATCAGTGGACACAGTAATTAGATGCAGTGGACCCCATCAATTCTTATTAATGTTGTCTGTAAAAATCGGAGCAGGTGCATAATTAAATTCATATACATGGTAGCCACTTCTGAACACACCCACTTGCTGCCCTTTTTAAAGCCACATCATTTTGAAAAATCATATAATTGTTTCCAAGTGAAATTTCTGAAAAACAAATTTATTATTTTCTATTAGAATTAAAAAAAAAAAAAAAAAGGTTTTATCATGTCTGAAACAGATGCTCACATTCTGAAAAGGATACCATTGATTGTACAGATCATTACAGAACAGGCATTTCCTGAGTCTGCTGAAATCAGTTAGTGAACTGCTATTGAAACAGGACTATATTCAGTACAACAATGCTCTTTCTTTTGTAGGAAATATCTGTTAGCTGATGAGATTATACTTGACCAAGGTATCACCCCTATGCAAGTCAAGTCCCAAAGAAAGTTTTTCCAGACAGAACTGTAGAGCTTCCCTCAAACCCATCATATAAGCCAACAATACAAGAACCCCAGAAGTAAGCATGAAAATGCTATAATTAGCAGTTTTAGAACACAAAATATGGAGTCCCATAGGAAAAAGGGTACACTAAGCAGATTTTGCTACTAATTCTGTGACTGACTGCAGGATTTTCACATCTTTGGGGAGATTAAGAAGATTGACATTTTCAAAATTTTAAGTTGAATTAAGAATGTAAGAGCCTGAAAATATGAGTTACTATTTTGCTTATATATTAATAATTCCCACCAAAATCCCTCAGTCTGAAATATCTGTGTATATCTGCTCTACCTATATTCACTTTCGAATTATTCAAAGAAGGTTTTTCACACTGTATTTGCATACAATGTACCATAGAATTGTTCCATATTGTGATTTCCCATTCCTTCTATACTACAAAATTCTCTTATCTTATCTTATCTTAAATCAGCATTCCACTTCCCTCTCCACAGTGTAATAGAGGTTAAATGGCTACAATTTTCTAATATTCATACATTAGATCTAGAAACAGAACTGCCAAAAGTATATAATGTATCCTGGAAAACCAGTAAACTTGTGTTTTAATTCTGCATTGGAAATGGCATAACTTTTCAATATGTAACTTTCTTAAAATAGCCCATTTTCAGGTCAAGAAGTTCAGATTTACGTTTTCACTAACAGAGACACTTTTCTCCCTTGATCCACAGATGGAAGTGACCAACTATAAAACATGTAATGATAAAAGATTAACTGGTACCAAGGCAGCTCATGATTTAATTTATTTTTTTTTTAATTTAATGGAACAGGGTTCTCAACAGCTCCATTGGAAAGAACTTTTGTTTCCACAAGCAGGGAGGCAGCATCCTCTCCTCCTGGGAGGAGAGATGTCTTTTCCACACATGAAAGAAAAGCCCGTGGAATTTTCTACATGTTTCAGTATTCAGATTTGCATGTTGCCTTGCAGTACAGTGAAGTGGCTAGCTATCTAGAAACCTGCTCCCTATTTGAAAAAGGAAAATTAATAACCCACCAGCTCCACATGTTTGACACTTCATTAAGAAGCTTATGAACATATGTATTTATCACTCCCTCGTTACTGTACTCTGTTGCCTGACTTTCAGCATTCCATGGAAACTGGCATATTCTGCAACACACTAAAATAAAAAACAACCCAGCTAGAGAACAACATAACCAAGTATCTCTAGGCTTACACCTGTTTATGCTGCTCATCCAGCAAGAGCAGCCTCTGGGAGTTCCTGCCTGCCTCCAATCCCCACTGTGAGGGCTGCCTGCTCCTGCTCAGAAAGTACCTCACAAGACTTCCACCTCTGACAATAGGTGTCAGTGCTTTCAGAATCACTGCTACGCACTTCTTCTAAAAGGCCTGCCCTTCCCATGCATTTGAGACACCTGACTGGGACTCTGGACAGACAGTGGCTGTTTCTACTCTCAGCCCTCTGCTGACTTCTGGCAAGTCACTTCATCTCTGTGCTTCTAGCATTTTGTTTTTCATAATTCAGCATTTGTAATTCCAAAGAGATGTGTCCAAAAATCCTGTGAGCTAGCTACTACATTGTTGTCCCTCAGATGAAAAGGGAAAGATGACAGCCAGGCTACAGCTTCCCACATAAAGCTGAGTGAAATGCAAGCAAGTGGTTGTGTGGGTTTTTGGCAAACTAAAACCTACCAAACTCATTTTCTTCACTATGGATCTCTTAGAGAATGGCAAAATTATTCTTTTCCCGAGCTATGCTAGTAGAAAATTTCAGGGTGGTCAACACCATCACTGCAGCACAACACTTCTTGTGACCCATCACTAGGGTTACATCGCTGAAAAGAAAACAGCAGAGAAAGCAAGTCCTTTGCACCCCCACTTACTCCTATTGTCTGACACACTGGAGACAAGTGCCAAAACTAAAAGTGTAAGCTGTTACAGCATGATGAAACACTCTCACTCAAGCTGGAAAAAATTCATACCGTATCGAAAAAACCCAGCATAAATACAGCTTAAATTCCCCATTGCACAAGCCTTTAAATAGCAGTCAGATTTTCAGTTCATTGTTTCTTTTTTTTTTTTCTTTAATATGCTGACTCCTTTCCAAAATGCCAGAAAAACTCTGTCAAGTTTAGTTTCTGGCAGAAAAACTATACAGGCCTTCAAAAGTACAACCAACTTAAAAGAAAAGCCCACCCTACAGAGACACTCCTTCTTTCTCTGGTCCAAGTTAAGTCTGTCTCTCTACTCAGGAATCAGGTCAGGAATTCGTCAAGCTCAGGGAACAGCACCATTTTCTGTATGTTTTTCCTCATTTCCATGACCAGAACCCTTATTGCTCCCTTTAGTAGTCCAAATTACTAAGCTAAAGGCAAGTGACTGTCCATGACAGGTTATAATGGCACCAAGGACTGAAACACAAATTTCACTGTATTACTAAATTCATGTAAATACTCAAGTCTTAGCAAGTAATGGCCAGATGGGAAATTTTGTAGAAACCATTTATTGAGAAATGTACTGCCAAAATTGACACAGAGTCGTAATATTAAGTCATTTTCTTAAATAATTTCTCACAAATACCTTCCCATGTATTTGAACAAAACTCAGCTCCTTCCTGCTCCATGTGTTATATGGCTGTATTCTCCACCAAATAAAGGAAAACAAGTCTTTGCAAAGCATCCAAGGGATATGGACACTCTGTACTAATGCTGACAGTTACTTTGCAAACAAGAAAAGAATTCAGATTAACTGTGATCCATAATTGCAGTACAGAAGGTACAGAATGCATCTTTTCACAAAATGCACACAGATCATCTTCTGTGCAGGTATGTTTTCAAAAGACAGCAACTTTCTGCATTGTGAAAAAGAAGCAGTGCTGTAATAGATACAGCCCTATTCTAGATAAAAGTAAAATCAAATCATGTTGCCCTTAAGCTATTGTACTGAGAGAGTGAAACTGTTGATTTTTAATCAATATATTGCAGCCTGCCCTGTTCTAGATCATGGAACTATCAATCCACCTGTTAGTTCACTGGTGTGAAATCCAGGGTGTTTTTCTGTCTATACAGCTCCATTAGTAATAAGAGAACTCCCAATTTTCTTTTTTTTTTTTTCACTAAGGAATTTCAAGGACAGTCGGCAATGTTTTTGTACAATTTAATACCATGAAATGTAGTATTATATTCAAATAACAACAATCAAATGTCATTTGGCATGTGGAAAAATGAAACTGAAGGATGAGTTTTGATGCATAAACAGGATAATAGATAAGATTTTGCTTCATTGTATTGAATAACTGCATCCTGGTACACTGCCCATATCATATTCATTATGAAGAGACTACAGTGTAACTTTCTCAGACAATGGCTAGATGACTGACAAATCAGAAGTCTTACAGATTTGCTTACCAGCTCTGCCTTGCACATTCCTGGAAATTTGTTGAACTGCAATTCCTCACTGTAATACCTTCACTAACCAGGACAGTAAATAGAAAAGCTGCTCATTACACTTGCATTGTGCAGGTGTTCACATGGCACTGTCTGCTCTCCTTACACCTCCCAGACTGCAGTGGGTTCCCCTCCAGGTCTCCTCCTCAGCCTAGTGTAAGGACTGAAGGAGGCTGTCATCATTGTTTGCACCATAAGGAACCACAGGGTTGTTCCCATGCTCCTGCTGCTGTGAGGCTGGGCCATCTGTGCAGCTTAAAAAGAATTTACACTTACCAGATCTCTCTCTTCTGCTATGTTTTTGCTTTGGAAATATGCTTCACTTCTGGCATTGTCTAAACTACTTTAGTCTGGTCTAAAAGAAGCATTCTCAATACTCAACAATCTACCTTATTATTAAAATAAATAAATAAAGAGCACCTAATCCACACACCATAAAAGGGAAGGATTCAGTTCCTGACCACAAGAGCCACATTCTTAGTCCTGCAGCAAATGCCACTCTTGGCAGCATTTGCTTGCTTGGCAAAGTCCACAGAGAATACGAAGTCAAATTTCAAAATGTAAAACTTTCTCACAAGAGTTTTTCTGCTGAACTTTTTTCTTCCTTTGTGACACCACATATCTATTCCCTCATATTTCTGCCCAACTGTCAGGTGATTATTCCCATGGAAATACCACTCACAATAATCAAATGAAATATTAAGAATTTATAACCTTCTCATGGATATTGCTTTAGAATACCCTTCAAACCAAACCAGTGGAATAAGATTCTCAAAAAAGGGTGACATAACCTTTATGTTTTACATTTTTTCTCTTGTTAAAGTGAAACTTGAAAGACTAAATAAACCATATACAGCTAAACAAAATTCTCTTTTGGGATTTTCTGCGGCAGAGGTGAAGACAAATCTCACACTTACGATTAATTCCTTAGCAGATTTTAGAGAGTTTTCTTGTCCAAGGCCTGTCCTGAGAGGGAGCAAGCAGAAGTGTTCTGTTTCCCAGTTGCTTCATTTCCAAAGGGAAGACATAAACCTGTATTTCAGACCAGTACCATTTAACCCAACCTCCCTCTTCTTCATCACAAGGAATTTCTCCATCAGAGAGGTCCACAAAGCATTTTCCTTGATTCCTATTTGTCAGAGTCCAGGGCATTCCTGTGGTTGCCCTGGAAGGCCACAGATCTTGGCAGAGAGGTCTGAGCCTGAGCAAGGAGGGGTTTGAGACCGGTCCAGGGGGGTTGCAGGCCATGGCACAGAGACCAGGAAGACAATGAGTTTGACTTCAGTCTGTAGAAAAAAAGCTTCTAACATTGAGATAAGAATTACAAAGTCACAAAGGGCTGACAGACAATAGTGTAGTTTATCACCGGGTGGAAAATTTTGTAGTTTTGAGGTTCTTAGAATGGAGGTGAATGGGAAACAAGATGGAGGATTTAGGGCGGTACCCTGGGTTCTTCTTGTTCTCCCTTGGTATCCATCGTCTGCAGTGACGGGGTCACACAGTAGTTCAAGAAGATTGGGTAGAGGTGACCCTTTTAGTATAGGTAATAGGCGCTGGCATGGAATTGTAAATAACATACAGGGGTCACACAGTAGTTCAAGAAGATTGGGTAGAGGTGACCCTTTTAGTATAGGTAATAGGCGCTGGCATGGAATTGTAAATAACAGACAGGTAATTTTCTGTGTAAGAGGTATTGACCTCCCATCGAGAGGGGAGTCTTCCTGTGTCCGAGCAGCTGTGAAGACCTTGGCCAGGCACAGAGAAAATTTTAAGATAAGAAACAATAAACACGTGAGAAACCTTGAAAAACAAGACCTTGAAGACTTCGTTTCATTCTTGCATCTGGCTCAGGCCTCTCAGAGGGCAAAAGATTCTCTTGAACCACCACCTGAATCTCAAGTGAGAAAAACCAAACCCAAGACCTACTGGTACTCAAGGACTGTCCTAGGATGACTTTATGATGCTTGTATCCCCACTTGTCTGCTCTGTTTATGTTGGATATTGTATTCTGTACCTTTAAGACTGGTTCCAAGAAGGAAGAGGGGATAAAGAGAAGTGCCATTTGTTTTCAGAAATTGCACTCGCTCCTCCAGATTTTCCTTCTGGACTGTGTTGTCTGCAGCATGGACAGGCAGCTGGACAGCTGTCTTTGCTTTTAGTTGGTTTTTAGCTAGCTGAGGCAGGAAGTTCTCTGGACTGTTTCTTTTCTCCTTTCTCTTGGAACAGTTTAAATCTGTTCTGGACTGAAAAGCCCAGAAAACACCTGAATCTCATGCCTGCAGCCCACTGGAGCCCAGGACGGCATTTTCCCAGCGCCGGAGGGACTGACAAGAGATTGATAAGAGTGATCTGAGCTACAACCCACAGCAAGGACTTTCTCAACTTTACCATCTCTCTTGAGAATGGTGAGCAGCAATAAACATTTTATTGTTTAATATTATCCATTTTTAATGCTTGTGAACAATTTGTTGAATAAATAGTTTTTTTCCACTTTTCTCTAAGGAAATTTTGTCCTGGATGAGTTGGGGGAGGGACCACTTGAACTTGCTACTCTGGAGGGACTGCATTTGCAGGTTTCCTCCCAATTTTTACCCTAAACCAAAACAGGACTTTTAAACTGACTATTAAACTATAGCAACATAAGCATTCCTGAAAATTACATGGCCAGCTTAGGGGCAAAAGGAAGTCTCTAACTCAAAACAGAAACAAACAAAGATGATCATAACTGTTAATTCATATTACAGAAACTTCAAACAGCATCAGGCCACTGTCAGCTGAAAATATCACTCTATCTTGGCTAATCTAGTTATTTGTCTGAAAAGTATTTAAACCACAAGTGCAACCTTATGCTACTTGCTTTGCATCTCTTCAGTGATACACAGTAAGGTTATTTTTTTCATAAGAAAATCCAGAAGACACACAAAAGAGGCATAGCTGTCTGAAGAGCTGGAAGATTTAGCTGTGGATCCTGTAAGAGATTCTCCTTTAATAGAGATTTTTAAGTTCAGAAGATTGTCCCTTAGTGAATTCTTTATGTGACAAACCTGAAAAAGACAAAAATACTCCTGTTTTAAGGCAAAGCAAAAAGTCAAGATTTTCCCTGTCTAAAACACAGAAGATAAAGTGATGTTTCCTTTTCCTTTGATGGAATCTGAACTGGAACTGTCAGGCACTGTTCTGACACTAGACACGACTGACAGGGCTGGTACTGGGCTTTTTACAGGCAGCTTAAGATCAGGCAACTCTCTACATCTCGCCAGAGCAAGATCACTTCAAAACACCTGCTAAAATCAATGAAAGATTATAAAAATAACTGGTATTATACCTGTATCTCTTAGCACATACACTGAAGGTTGAAGCTCTGTTTGGTTTGGTTTAGAACAATCTCCAGTAAGTTTTAAAGTTCACTTAAAGGAAAAAAAATATTAAAAACAACACAGATTTTAAAAAATGTTTTCTTTGCAAAGACAAACTGACCTGAAACTGTCTAATGCCTTTTTATGTCTGATTTGAATGCAATGTGAGGGTGTTTTTTCTACTGAAGAATGCAATGGGAGTATTTTGCTTTATATACAATAAAGTTTATGCACTTGTAAATTTCTCAAAGCCAGAAATGGCTCCTTTGCTTTGCAAAGCTAGAAAGAGGAAGACTAATATTCTAATAAAGAACATCTACGGAATATCTATTAATGATCAAAATAAAACAAGTCCTTTACCACCTTGAAAAAAACTGCAACATTTGTTCATAACCCGGCGTTATGGATTATTCCTTTCCATTAGGTAAAAAACCCAAGAACAACAAACTACTACATAAGTAAATTTCTAACTGTAATGGCAGCTGACTGTAACTATATTTCCTGTTATCATTAATCAATCATGCCAGTTCTAAAAGACATCTTACTGTAATTTCATAGAACCTCTCAACTCCTCTACAGCTTTGTTGAAATGATTGAAATATGAATACAAAAGAGATCTTTTAATGTGTTGCGCTGGTCTTCAACTGTAACTATAAAGCTAAAAAAGTGTTACGCATTAAACAAAAGTCCACATGCAACTAAGCCTTCTTTTAACAACACAGCGGTAAAGACAACTGCCCTGGAGGTAAAGAATGACCCACTTAAAGCATTCTCCACTTTATGTCTTAGAAGGCATTACCCCAGTCCAACAGCAGGGCCATCAGTTTAAAATTTGAAATTGCTTTACTGTTTGCTCAGCAGAATAATGATATGAAAGGGATTAGAGACCTGAGCAGTGACTGGGACCAAAATAAGTTATTTTTCAGTAGCTTAAGACAACAGCAATGTCCTACTGCTTTACATCATCACTGCAATTTACAGTACTTGTGCCCTTTTTTGTCTTTCAGTGACATTTCCATGACCACTGTGTTTGAAGGGGCTTTGCTCAGTGATGTTCAGCAGCACCATTTGAACTCTCTGACTGAAACAGTATGTTGTTGTCATCAGCTGTCAAGCAACTTCATACCTTTTCTGGAAACTTACACTTTGATGGAGGCTGTTAGCAGATTTGTGTGTGGAAGCTGAAGCTTGGTATTTCAAAGGGTTACAAACTAGAGCATGACAGCAGGCCTGTAGGTGACTGCACAAGTACCTGCCTGGCAGAAAACCCCCACCTCTGGCCAGGATCACAGACTGTTGCTACTTCCACCTGCAAGTTTGGAAACACTATAATTGACATTGCACGACACACTGCAGCCCAGCCAAAGAGTGAATGCAGGAGAGCCTACATTTAGGCATCACTGCCCAAGCCAGGATCTGATCACAGGCCCCCTGCACCACCATCACACCACCCAGCAGCTCTCCAGCACAGGTAAGAGCAGGATAATGGCAGATCCAGGGGGAAAATTATCAATTGTTCTGAACCAGTATCTTAAAAAAAGTCAGGGCTTGCTTTGTGGCTAACCTTGTGTTATAAAAAGGTAAAATCTGTATTTAAAGTCTTCTGGCTGGGAGGAGGGAAGGGAGGGAAGGAAGGGAAATAGGAAGGGAGAAAGGGAAGAAGGAAGAGAGGAGGGAAGGAAGGAAGGAGGGAAGAAAGCAGGAAAGAAAATAGATCTCACTGAGAGTGATACATCTGGTCAACAATGGTCAGCCTAAGCATGGCCTCACCTTCAAAGTAATCTGGGATCTGCTGCCTGTGATCAAGAACTGTTTGGGTGAAAGGACCCTATTTTGCCTCTGTAGTGCCAGCATTTACAGAATCCTTAAGCAAATTTGAAGAAGAGTTTCATATAAATCAGCACAGACAAGCCTGAGATGAGTGATCTTCCTCACACAGCTGAGCACAGAACCAGATCCCGCACAAAAAATCAGCAGCTTTTTTGCTTCGTTGAGATCATGTTTTCCTAGTGCTAAACAAAACACAAAATCAGATTTTTACAGCATCCAAACAGAGCCCCTAAGAATGAAAGAGATGTTTATTTAGAGAGTGAAAGGTCCTTCCTTAGCAGAGTTTTGTGGTGGGCTAATGCCTCCCTCCCCACAGACCCCTCAGAGGGGCTGGAAGTGATCAGGACATGCTGGCTCCTCTCTGCGCTGCTCCTGTGCTCTTCCTACAGGCTGAAGCATCAGGAAAACTGTCCTGGACCGGCATGAGACCTGCTCCTGGGGCTGTTTTGTGTTCTTCCCCTTCCTGCCCCTCACTCTTCTGCTCCTTCAGCCATTCCACCTTTGGTTCCACACTTGGCAGTGTATGGCTGGGGGCTGGGTTGGTCATGACCAGCTCCAGATGGCTACAGGGAGTCAGTGTGGAGCTTGGAGCTGGTAAAAGCCATCCGGCAGTGGGCTCAACCAGCCCTGAGCATCCCCCAGCAGAGACACAGATCACCCTCCAGCAGAGATCCTGAAACTGAGCCCAGACAAACACAGATTTATCTGGGTATTACAAAGGATGTGACTGAGGAGCAGAAGGAAGGTAGAAAATCAAGCTGACCGTTCCGAGGCTTGTTTGCTAGGGATGTTGGCATAGCTGTGTCTGCTAAACCACACAGCTCTGTGCCCAGCTTAAATCCCAGCAGGACTGGAGGAAGCAGCATTCCCAATCTACTCATTCCCTGGCCTCAGCTGTTGTGGGCACTGATTCATGGCTTTCCTCTCTGCCAGGGCTTGCAGCAGCCCCCCCACACTACTGTGCAGCACCTGCCCCAGACCCTTCTCCCATTCCTTATCTGCTGGTCCCAGGAAATCTCCTTGCTTTTTCATCTCAGAATGATGGAGGAAATCACATTACCCTTCCATAAGGAGAAAAGGGTGACACGTCTCCAAGACTTGGGGATGTAAATGATTTTCCTCCCACTGGGGGTGACTGCATAACACACTAAATTCCAGCCATATCCAGCAAAACAAGACAACTACAATGTAGTCAAAAGTTGCAGTCAAAGAAGAGACATTGGGCAAATGCACTTCTGTTGGATTTGACATAAATGATGATGCCAGTGTGAGCAGGCAGGTAAACAGGAGCTGCCCATCTGCAGGAGAAGCAGAACTGGCCAAAAGGCAGCTGCTTTGCCTGACCAGTACCCACAGACTTGTGATACCTGTGCTGCCTGAATGAGGACTCCACAGGAAGCTGGAAATTTTGCTTTCGACCTCATTCATCGACATCAAGGGAATTGAGGTTTCCTGTTCAGGATTCATATTGCAACAAGCCTCATCTCCTCAACCGAAGAGCCAGGGAATGCATTAACACTGTGGTTTTATTCACAAAAAGACCTGTGTAGTATTAAAGGCAAGATGCTTGCAATAGAAGCAAATGGAACACTTAGACTGGACCCAACAGTAAGAATAAACAGCAATAGTGAGTTTGGTTTGACATAAAGAACTCTTCATTCAAATTAAGTCAAACTTTCAGCTATGTGCAGCAGTATTTAATATAAATAAAATATTGTTAAATCTCAAAGAAAAGGCAGTTGAAGTGATTGCAGTGTCTTTGGTTTTATTAGCTCTGCCATTTAGAAAGGTCCTGTTTAAAAAAAAACCACATGGCTTTGATGCAACCATTTAAGTTCAGACTGTCGAACAGTTTAAAGCATGTGTTCAAGTAGTTTGTTAAAATTTCATATATCATTAGAATCTCACTATGCCACACTCCAAACACCACAATATTCTATGCTATTACTTAGCAATGAGTATCTTTTCTCAGATGTTTTTCTTTTGACAATACTGTACTGGTTATTACATTTATGGTGCAGATGTAGAGAATAAATTGTTAGAAAGTTGATATAAAATTCCAATGTTATAAGTTAATGAGGCTAATGAGTTGTTGGTTGAATGAATTGTTGTGTAAACTCCCTTGGGTGTGGCCTCTGCTGCTCCACCCTCCTCCAAGATGGCAAACCACCGAGACCATGAGGAGGAGGATGACATCACCTAGTATGCAAATGTCAGATTCCCATGAGACTTAGTGGAGAGGGAATTCGCCTAGAGGACACACCTAAAAACAACGAGCCACAAGCCACCATGCAGGTAAAGGGCTGAAATAACACTTCTAACCAGAGGGGACACTGGACAACACCAAGCCCCTAGTCAGGATCCCTCGCCTTTGTCACCCTAACCCCAGTGAGCCAGGAGTGGCATGGAGACTGATAGGTTGTTAATTTAAAGTTTACAATAACATAATGTTAATGAGTTAATGGTTAGTTGTTCTAATGAATTATCAGTTATACCCCCTACCTCATAACTGTACCCTTGTTAATGCTCCAAGTTGTTTGTCACATACCTTGTAATTGTATCCCCTTTCCTGTCGGGTTTTGCCTCCACTGCTCCCCAAAATGGTGTACATGCAAATGAGGAGACCTCAAGTGCCTATGGGACACCACTCAGGAGTAAAACCCCTAAAAACAATGAGCCAGCACCACATCAAGAACAAAGAGTGGTACCCCCAGGCAAAGAAAACAACCGACTAATGACTAAAGACTTTTCACCTCATTGCCATAACTTTAACAACACTGTACCAGCAGGACACCCCCAGACAATGAGGCCAACCATGTCTCCTTGGGGACCCCTGTGAGGAAGGCAGGCCCTGGTCTGCCACGTGACAGAACTGATCTCCTCCTCCTCTGCACCGTCCCAGGGAGCAGGGATGGTGTGTGCGTGGCCCCTCGAGCCCCCACCCAGGCTGTTTTCAATAAAGGCTATTAAAAAGGGGTTGGTCTCCTGGCCCATTTTTAACAGAGACCATGAACCTGAAACCAGCAGGTGTTCTCTTGGGGCACTCTTGTGAGGAAGGAAGACCCAGATCTGCCAGATGACAGGGCTGACATCCTCTTCCTCCAAGCCGTATCAGGAGCAGAGGTGGTGTGTGCACACCCTACAACCTCCTTCCCAGACTGTTCCCAATAAAGCTGAAATCACTAAGGAGCTGGTCTCCTAGCATTCATTACACAGGGATTTCAGATCTCTCCTTCTTTAGTCATTGCTATGATGTCTCAGTGCTTGGGTCAGCCCTCCCTTATGGAATGGTTGAGAATCAGTCTAATATGGCAGTGGCAATGGTTCCCAATTGTGACAATACTTCTCTGCATAAGATTTTCCACAGCACTAGGCTTAAACTATTTATTTATTGGCATCTGTGTAAATTGTACCATGAGTTGCTTTGTGAGGAAGGTTAGCCCTGATTAGGCCAAGCCTGGACGTTTCAGAAAACCCTGACCTTGTTATAAACTTCTCAAAACCCGGGTGGGAATGAGTAAATAAAATTTAATTTCAACCCATTAAAAATTACAAGGCAAAGGGAGGGGAGGGGAGCAGTGCTGGGAGCTTGACAGGACTCCTCCTGCCCACCAGAGGCTCAGCCCACAAACT
>VWZU01012976.1:79220-91576 GCA_013397095.1 Sterrhoptilus dennistouni
CACTGCTTCAGGAAGACCACCACACCTGGACTGTTTCCACCATCCTGCTCAGGTTGTATTCTGACTCTGTCAGTGGTCTTTTGTGTTATTGCATTTATTTTATTTTACTTTACTTTTTTCCTTTCTTCTTACTAAAATGCATTTCTGACTTGGAGCCTCTCACTCATTTTGCTTTCAAACCGTGACAACATACGAGTAAAGAACTGTTATTTCTATCATCATATCTTTGCCCGAGAGCCCCTTAATTTCAAAATTATAGTAATTCAGAGGGAGGGGGGTTTACACTCTCCATTCCAAGAGAGGCTCCTGCCCTTCCTAGCAGATACCCGCCTTTCAAACCAAGACAAGTTGTAAGTGTTGTAGGCACATCAAGAAAGGAGCTGCATGTCCATAATCCTGACATAACAGTTCTGCAGTATAGGGCTGGTTTAGAGATATGACATTCTCTGTTAATATATCCATGAGTTGCTAAATTGTTTGAGTGTGTTCCACTCTGGAAAAGCTTTTTGACTTGACGCTTTTCATTTTGGCGAACAGTTTTATTGCAGCCAGTTTTTCAAATAGCGAAATTTATCTTTCTCAGCAAATATATTACTGCTACAACATGTAAGAACGAGTGAGTCAGTAAACATTTAGTTTTTCCATTTCCTGAGATGTTTTGTCTGAAACAGGAAAGCACTTCTCATACGCAGCCTCAAAAGGGCTAGCAATTGCTCTGGTCAATGGTCAAGGACATCCTTTGTAATGAGTACCGGAAATATCAGTATTTCTGGTATATACCCCTAGATACAAGACTCAAAACATAATCATAATTTACTTTATCTATTTATCCTCATGCACCCCAGGACCATTTGGGCGAGACCCCATCTTCTGCTCTGCCTGGAAGGTATAAAGAGAGACCAACTCTCATTCCTGTAACATTCTGTCATTGCCAAAAAACCTGATGCTCACAAAACCACTACCTTTAACACCATTCCATCCCCTTCATTCTCTGCCTCCACCTTACATCATTATCATTTGCCTTCTCCCCTCCACTGAAATCCCAGCTCTATCTGAGGTAACTCATACTCATCAAACATGGATATAGTGTGCATACATTAAATGTGGAGTTTTGCACAACTCTCAGCCTAAGAGCTACATCCTCCCAGCACCTCAGCTCTTGTTTGCAAGCTGTCACTGCTCAAATGTTCACCCATTGTTTACAGCAAACTGATAAAACAGGGCAGGAACTGCTTCTGCTACACTAATGCAGGAGAGAATGTCCTGCAAATTACATTCCAGTTTCCACCTGTCACTCACCTGAACTGAAATACTTCCATTACCCACTGTGCTTAACAACTTATCAACAAAACCTTCCATCAGAAGAGCTGTTTGAAGGCTTAAAAGCAAAATAATTTTTAAAAAGCTACCAGTCTTGAATCACTGATGGCTTGAACAAAACTTTCAGTCTTTCACTGAGGCTCTTAAGGCTTAAGAGGTGCAATTGCTGCCAAGAATGCCTTAACAAATATTTTCCAGTAACCTCAGTTCACTTTTCTAACACAATGCAGTGACTGAGGAAGTTTTTGCTTCCCCTTTCTGTCATCACCACAGGTAGATGGAACCAAAACTGTAAGAGACAAAGGTAAATTAGGATTGAGAAGACCAGTGTATTAAGGAAGGCCAAGGCTGGAGGGCTGAATATCCAAGCAAGATGGTCAGAGAACACCAGACTCCTCTGGTAGCCAAGCTGGGAACAAACCTGAAAAGGACCTGATGCTTGGCAGCCAGGCTGTTGACACTTTGCTACTGAGGACTTGTAAGAAAACAAATCCCAAAAGAGCTTCATAACTTGGATAGTCACACTGAAATATTCATTTAAAGCAGAAAAAACCCTGGAAGTTCTGGTACATGAAATGTTGTTAAGGAGGATGAAGGAAATGGACGTTACTGGTTTGAGTCCTGAAGTGCACATCTCACACATCTGGCTTGAGGGCAAAGGGTGTGGACAGAGGAGAGAAAAATGCTTTTTTCTATTACAAGATGACAGATGAGACAACAAGGGACAAAGCACCACATACAAACCCATGCTAGCCTGAATCTAGGAGGACTTGGGTATCCTGATCTCCTTCATCTCTCTCTGCTCATGAAGCCATTCAATGCCAGTAAAACTCATACAGGCACTGATACTACAATTTCACTGGGGCACATGATGCACACATCTCAAAATGTGCTCTTCTGTCCTGTGACGAGCTTTACTTTAAAAAGTGCTCTCACTGTGCTCCTTCTTGATGCTGTCCTCCAGTGTGCTGTTCTAATTAATATACCATTGACTGACTCACTCACTTCTTCCTGAAAAATAGTGTAGATTTTATTCCTGATTTCTATTTCCCTTGCTGAATGATTTGTAATAGAGACAAATAAATAAACTTTTGCCTTTTAATTTATTTTTAAATTACCTGCATTGCTGACTGGCCTCTGCTGAAGATCATCAAGCTAAATGAAATTCTACAAGCAATAATAGTCAGAATTTTGCTATGGCTATCCATCCCTACTTGGAATAACAAGGAAGAAGAATGGTAATTTTAAAATTATTGCTTTTTGTTGTTCCACAATACAGTAATGTTTTAAAAAAAATATTGCACCTCACATCATTGCAAACAGCAAGTCTGCCCTCCATGCACTGCATGTTAAAATTTAGTATGAGACCTGTGTAATGGGATTTAAAGCTGAACAGCTGTTTACTAGCCCTCTATACCAGTGCAAAGATCTTAGAACCAGGAATCAGCATGATCTCAGCAGGAATTTTGAAGCCAGAAAATACATATCAAAAGAATAATGAAAAGTAGCCTCTCACTCAAATCATTCTGTTCTTCTGAATTACAGTTTTTTAAAGTACTCCTGTCTTTGGAACTCACATTGCTCACACTTAGAAGCCAATTTTCTGGCCCCATAAGAGGAATAATGCAACCAAACATCTGCTCTCAGCTGAGTGCATTTTAGATCTGTGAAACCATTTCGTTGAGTTATTCAGCCAAGAACCCCATGAATAACTTTGGACCAGATTAAGTCATCCTTCATGACAGTGAGATACATCCATCACACCGAGTCACACTGACAGCACCAGATATTGCCTCTACTGTAAAAATGAAGCCAAGGGATTAATTATTCTTAAGACAAATGAAGCCTTACCATTATAAAAGGATGGCTGCATTAAGAAAGGGTTATGAAGACATTAGTTTCCCAAGAATAAATGGTTGAAGACTTGTATGTTAGCCAAGGGGATGTGTGGTAAGCAAAAGAAGACTTCAAGAAAGCAAACCAAAAAAAAGTCTGTCCTAAAACACTAGTCAAGTAGCTATTTCTAGTATCAAAAATGAACTTTTAAAAATGCTTAGGGAGGAAAAATACAAATTTTGTCAGAGATTTCCTTGCTGCTAATGCTGATGTCTACAATGAAAAATTCAGTCCCTGTATGTATATCATCAATATCACCATTGCCACGCTGTCCTGAGGAAAGCAGAATATTCTCCCCTTTAGCTCTCACTCTCTTTGCAATACTGCACCAGGCAGCTGAGATGAGGCAGGAAGTGCTGTCCTAGGAGGGCACAGACATTGCGGACATTCAGCTGCTGCCAGGACTGTGGCAACCACCAACAGAATTGTTTGAAAGCAAACACCCTTCACAGTTCAACAGGGTAAGTCAGGGAAATGATGATGTGGGTGTTGATGCCATCCTAGACATGGGTGAGTAATACAGATCTCAGTCATCTGATGAACAATGTATTAGAACTTTTGGCCTCTCTCCAGATCACCAGGAATATACTAACATCCATCCCTAATTTGTCTTACCTGAGATGGAATACAGTTTATGTCAACTATTAATCTAAACTATCAATAGTAATTCTCAAATATCAGTTATCTGATAATTAAATTATTTTTGAACACTGAAAGAATGCTTATAGGGCTGCTGGGCTGCAAGACATTATAGAATGAGCTCCTTCTTGAAATGGATTAATTGATGTCATAAGAGATTTGTTTTTCCTTTGAGCACCCCACTGGTGTTGATTCCAAAGACATGAGCATTTGATTGGCTAAATAACTGCAGATTAATTGCAGATCATTATGTACTGGAAAATACAGACTTCCAGGCCAGGAGATGCAGAGAAACTGGTATTCAAAAATGTCAGCAAGTTTCTATACCATTCCCTTGACCTAAATATTCTTATTTAGAGAACAAAAACAGCAGGACAACAATGAGGTTGATGCTATTTACTCTTTTTTTGCCATTCCAGTCAGGGTCCCTTTCTGTTGCTCTTTGTTCAGACCGACATTAATATTTCTTCATGCAAATAACTAATTAATTACTCCTGTGGTGATCTGAAGTGAGGTCTGATACCATGCTTCGGCAACAAGATGGTTACGGGTTCTATAAAAAAGCAGAGTGTCTCAATCTTCTATTTCAAGAGCTGTTAGAGTGGCAGGAAAATCTGCCTTTGATGGTCCTTTTTCTGTAGGGACAAATGCAGTCACTTCCTGAGGCACCACAGGCAATACTGAATAAATACAATGTGCCCAGTTCATACTGCTGCTGCTGTGCGGAACCCTAGCTGCCCTTTCCATTCTCTTAAGGGGGCTGCTGAATCCAAAGGAAAGATCAGCAGAGGGGCTGGTAACACAGTTTTGGTCATCAAATCTAGCAGGTAGTTTCAAAATTGAACTCTGGGTAAATAAAATTACTCAAAGAAACTGCAAACTATAAAGAGATAAAACAGTGATACAAAGCAAATGAAATATTTCAGTATATCTGAAAGGACACACTATTTTCCTCCTGTTAGCAAGAAAAACAGCTTATGGCTTTGGTCAGCCTAAAATAATTTTCTTCCCAGCTCCTAGTTATTTCCATCGCTGAACCACAAACTCATGAAATTCTCTCTAAAAATCCAAACAATGAACACAGATATATACACAAGCATACTTAGCAGACATAGGGGTCCTTCACTAGATCCTTATTTTGTTTTCCTACTTCCAACTTCCCATCCCTTCTCTAGATTCCAAAGTCAAAAGCAGAATCTTCTCTGTCAAATTCATGGCACTAACACAGCAAAGAAAAACAGATAAACTCTTGCACTCCCAACTGGAAATAAACAAAGAAAATAAACAACTCTCACCCCCAATATTCAAAGTGGTATACAAATTTATGTTTGCAATTTTAAGTAAATATAAAAGAAGACCTCAAGAAAAAATCCCTACAGAAAAAAGAAAAAAGAGCTTAATATTTCTGCTCAATATTCTGGGCCAAAACTTTTCAAATCTGAGCAATTCCTGGCAGAAATCTGTATGTTGCAGAATTTTATTTTGGTAGGGAAACTGCTTGAACAAGAGAAATGAAGCCATAGACCAATCATTTCTAGTCAAAATTTCCTCCTCTCTCATGAAAATCATACAAGTCCTTGAACAGCTTCTCTTTAAAGATCACCTCTTGCAGCACAGGCACAGCTTTTCTCCCTGAACACCTGTGAATTAGTAATATTCTGCAACTGCCTTGCATAATCTGTGAGCCACTGCAAGTGGTGCACAGCCAACTCCCCCAGCCCCAAGAGCTGAGCCTGCTGACAGCCCGTGGGGTTGTCCAGGTGCCTCCTTTGATGGGGATTACACCTCCTCTGGGACAGGCAGCAGGGCAGATTAACATGACCTTTAACCACCCCAGCACTGCTGTTTTGCACTTTCTCTACAAAGTTCAAGCTGAACATCACCGAACCCCTCATTTCCTTTCCTTTCACAGCTGCCGGTTACATAACCTGTCCTTATCTAACCTCGGGTACCTGAATGTTTCTGAGCTGCTCCTCAGGCATTTGGGTCAGTGGCTGCATGCACTGGGGCATGCACGAGGGCAGCAGCAGAATGCACTCTGTGTGACAACCCCACATTAACAACAGCTTCTCTCCATACTGCTGCAGCAGTGCCTGGTTATGTACAATGATTTGTCTCTTGTGCTTTTGGCATCCTTGCAGTAGTAATGTGGTGGCCACAACCCAAGACCCACTTCTAGCTCTCCCAAAACCACAGGCTGTGCCAAAGGGCTGCCCTCTGTCTGATGCTCATCAGCACAGAAAACTGACCCACAACCATAAAGCCAGGAAACCACTTAGTGGCTGGAATGGATGATCTTACAGGTCTTTTCCAGCCTCAGTGGCTTTATGATTCTATGTCTGCATTCAGAGTACATAGCCTGTGCAGCCAGCTAATAATAGGGTCTCAGTGAAAGCCTCAGAAAGCTGGGTATTTCTTGAACAGCACTTTATTTTTCTGGCAATTGATTTGCTAAAAGACACTACCTGCTTGTCATGGCTCTCATGACCAGAAAATTGTGTTATATCTCCTCACATCTTTTGAAATAACATTCACTGTATTCTCAAGATAACTGAGAACAATTTGTGTGAGTGATGCAAGGATGTGAAACCTTCATCAGTTTGTGGTTTACATTTGCACTGTGGCAAACTGAAAATCCCTTCACTCAGCGCAGTGTTCAAAGTATAATGCTGGAGACTGGTTTTTTCTGCCTGACCTGGTCCTACTTTTAAGAAACATATCCACTGTCACCATGTATTTTTAAAGGTTGAGCCCATTCTACCAGCAATTCAAATCCCTGAATACTCCAGTTGCTACAATGATCTAGTGACAAATAATTTTTCACACCCAGTTCTATAAAATCTGTTCCATTTTTTACCATGATGGATTACAACCAGTGGTTCTGCAATCTAGTTTGAGCCACTTGACATCTCCCTAAGTCATACCAAAGTGATGTGCACACACCCCTGTTTGGCACATGTGTGTTTTCCCTGCTGATCAACAGCATTCCCAGCATGGTTGAGACACCTCCTCAGGTGGTTCCATCAAAACCAGGGTTGTGCTCAGAGTAATCTGTGGGCACGGTCCTTACAAAGAAACAAAAGACATTTGGGGACACTTTGCCACAAATGGCATTTGAGGGCAGTCTACAACAGGGCTGTTACCCCACAGCCCTGTATTCTGTGGGCTGTCCTGCTCTTATCCTGCTTGCTGACCATGGCATATCACAAGATAGCAGAGCTTTAGCACAGGAGACCGTGAGCTGGTACAGCAGGTTTGCTCTGTGAAAGGCAGGATTCCTTCACAAGACTGTGTAAACTGTGTGAACTCAAAATTGTTCTTCTGGCTTCATTTATCCAAATACAGCACTGCCATCACAATAGTGTTATTCTGACAGGTTAATGAGTGTGTTTTATTGATATTACAAGCAAGCTTTGAGCACAAGAGAATGATTTAGGTGTTCTAAAGAAGAAAAGGCATCCTTTAACAACTAATCTTCATTTTTCCAATACTCTGCCTTTCTCCCACAAATTATTGTTATGGGATGCTCCAAAAATCCCAGCTGCATTATACAAAGTTATATTTTTCATGTTTCTTGCAAAATATCTCCGTTAATTAAGAACAAATAGCATAGTTTCACTTAAGTTCATGTGTTACTAGATGTCCCCCTCCACGCACAAGGAATGGAACAAAGTCTAGAACAAGCAGAAAAACAAGTTACCATAGAAGAGCTACCAGCAATTACTCATCAAACACAATAAATTATTGTATATGTGGAAATAAAATGTACTTAATTTTGTTGTCACTGAGTATTTTACAAGCGTGGGTGACAGAAGCACAAAGCAGAATACAAATGTGATACAACTGCCTCTTGCAGCGTGTGCATTTCCATTCAAGTTGGATTTTTTTTCTCTTCCTCTCCTTTTGATAGATTTAAACCGACGGATGGTGAAGCTGAATTCTGAATTAACTGGAGCCTCAGTTAAGCAGCAAAGAGCAGCAAAACAAACATCTGGAAATTTCACACTGCAATCTCATGCTCCTGTTTGAGTTACTCAACAAAGCAGCTCTTCTAAGAGGGTCCAATGCTCAGCTCCTATAGAAACCTGTTAGCTTTGACAACCTCTAAGAGGCATTCAGGTCCACTCACATGAGACTCTTGCCAGGGCCAACCAGGCAAGAGATTCAGACATATTTCTGGAGACTTATACATCATCTGTCTTCAGACAGGAATGAAGCATGATTTTGCAATTGCGCAGAGTTCAATTTCAAAATCAGTTCCAGTTTCTGAGATTGTAACAGTGGACGTAGAGGTATGAAGACAGTTGGTGTCTCACAGGCTTTTGCTGTGATTTTTGTAAAACCTCTTTGTCTTCAATGGCAAGAGCCATTAATGACAAATGTTGCTCCTCCACTAGGTAACTTTTCTGAGCAAAGGATCAGCCTTCCACTTGCTAGAGCACAGCAAAGAGAAAACAAAGTCAAAGAAGGTGTGTACTGTCAAGGCTATTTAAACAAATGGCTTAAAGGAGTAGGCAGTGTGGCACTCATGGTCATGAGTAACACTGACACACTCAAAACAAGAAAAGCGGACCCTTACTTCAAAAGCCAAGCCCCATAGCTAACTTCAAACCTCTATCTAGAAGGCACAATTCTGTTATTTGGCAATGAGTGGCATGACTTTACAGTTTATGCTGGTCCTTAGATCCCTAGAGGAGATGCTAAATCAGTGATCAGCATGTTTCTGTACATGGATCTGTCTTGAAGCTAATTCTTGTTCTGGTTAAGACACGAGAATAACGCAGCGCAAATCCTTCAGGAAAATGGATCAAAACACTGTCTTATACATATAAGCCAATTTTGTCTCCACTCCTCTACCTGTGGCAACCCCTTTCTGACTAATTATGTCTGTCTTTGATCACTCCCATACAACTTTCACTATAACCAGAAAGTATGGCAGCTCCACAACACATTACAAATGCTGTTATGGGATGTCCAGTACCGTGTACTAATGAAGCTCAATCCTTTTGAAAAAAATATAGAAAACCCACTTGTGTAAGGAAAGTTGTCTTGTACTTCAGGAGGTTGGACAGACATTTATCCACTTGTTTATTAGGGAAAAAAGCAGTGCAACAAGTCAACCATATGAATGATGCTACCTTCCATTTCCTATGACTGTGTGGAATTTCCTCCATCACTGTTACATGTGATTCACAGAGTCATAGTGTTGAAAGGGACCTTTAAACACCATCTACTTGCAAACCCTCTGCCAGGAGAAGGGCCATCTTCCACTAGACCAGATTGCTCAGTGGCCTTGAATTTCCAGGTATGAGGCATCCACAACTCTAGGCATGCTCACTGTATGCTTTTATAAAGACATCTGATTGTTTACAACACAGGCCAAGCTATTAAGCTCTGTTTTGACAGGTAAAGGCTGCCAATATAGCAGTTTTCCAAAAAGGGAGAAATCAGGTGAATGCTGACCCCATATGTAACAATCCAGAAAATGATTATTCAGAGTAGATAGTAGAAGTCAGATTCTGTAGCCTCTCCTTTTCAGACCCATGCCCATCCAATAGATGTTGATGGTAGCACAATTTTTGCAAAACCTTGAGATTTTCAAAATCAGCACATGCATCATGGACAACAGTGCCCCTCACAATGGGTCTCTCAGCTGCTGTCAAGCAAGCATTTCTGAAAAGCACCACTGAAGAGCAAGTTTCACTCTAGATACGCAAACCTAACAAAAACATACCTAAATAGGGAGGAGAGGACATGTGAGCAAGCCACAGCACCAACTTTGCACACCAATGGCAATAAACATGGTGGCATTATTTTTGTGTTTATGTGCTATCCAAACATCTATCTATTAAAAATTCCAAGGTGTTTAGGTGTTCCTCAGAAAACAACTGGGTTTGCAAATTGATGTTGGCACCCAGTCTTTTCAGTGATCAGATTAAAAACAAAACAAAACAAAACATTTTAAAAAGTGCCCTATGAATGTGTGAATGGTACAGGGCTAAGAATTCAAAGTAACATAAAGCTGGACTATCTGAAGAGCACAGAATTCCTCTAGAGCTGGAAAATTCAAAGCACAGAGCGTCACTTACACCCAAGCAGTGCCACAGCAGACATTATGCAGCAGGTTCTGGAGAACTTACAGCTGCCAAACACACAACAAAACTGAACTGGTTTAACTCACATGAGCATCTCACCTGGGAAGAAATGGTCTAAAACACATCAAAGATTTCAAAAGAAGTCATAATCTGGGGTGTCCTCCCTCACCTCCTGAGAAATAACCGTTCTGTTTTCAGCCACTCAGAACAAGGGGGCACAGCTGATTTCACCACCCTTGTGCAAAAGCTAGTGGAGGATTGACCATGTATCACAGACTTGCTAGGCACAAACCACAGCAGACTGAAAATACAGGCACATAAGTCTTCTAGCATCAACACAACAGAATTTATCTCTGTTCTACATTTATTTTGAGGAAAAAAAGATGGGGAAAAGTAATCTCAAGGGCAGATCTTACTCTTGAAGAGTCAGCAACTGAAGAAGTTTCTTTCACCCTAACTTCATCCAGTACACGTAGGACAGCATTAGTCGATTAAAGAAATGTTTATCTTAAGCACTGATGATAGGTAGCTGTTTTCCACTAGAGAACTTTGCATATCTTGAGGGTCTTAGTGCCACAATAAGTGACAATTCCACAATAAAATTTCAAAGTGATATTCACAACAGCTCCTTGTGAGCACAACTGGAAAAGCACGTCCTCCATTCTGTTGTACTATCCACACAACTGCAAGATATTTGTGGCTGCAGAAAGTATTAAGAAGAAAAACTAGAGCACAAGAAAGTAGGCTAATCTGATGGAAGTAATAATTATAGATATGTCTGCCAATTAAAAAAAAACCCCACAAACAACAAAGTACAGTGGTAGGTAGACTCTTACCCTTGAACAAAGAGGCAGGGAACAAAGAGGCAGGGAAGAGTGAGCAAAGACAAAAAAAAAATCAAAGTTTTCCATGACGACCAAATCCATCAAAGAAAACTGAGATACAGTACTAAATAAAAAATCATCTGAAAATTCAAAATTCTCCTTCTTCTGCTACTGAACTCTCTCAACCCAGACAAAATGTCTCCAATTACAGACCAAGCAAAAGGTTCTGTAACTGAGCAGATGTGACTACATGACTATGGTTCTTCACTAGTTCCTTCTCTCCTCTGATGTTTCATCAATCAGAAAAAAAAATTCTTTATTGTATGTTGAAACAGGTTAATAAGCATCAACAACCAGCACAGTTTTGACCAGGTTTTTGTAGGAATTCTACATAGGCTGAAACAAGTTCACATCCACCATATCGAAGGGGAAATGCCACTTGATATCATCCTTGATGATAATATGTTGGTTTAGTTATATTTTTCAGTGTCACTGGTTTTCCACCCAGAGTGGGCAAAAGCAAACACTGAAATATGCCACGTGAGAGCCAGCAGTAAAAGTTGGAGGAAAGGAAGGAATGCAAATAAATATGGGAAGGTAGTAAGGAGCTGTTGTCATAGCTCCGACTGCTTGACAGTTCCTCAGCTGATGTAAATTTTGTCCTTTTTCCCCCCTGCGTCAAGCCTTGAAAGCAAATTCTCTTCCTGTACAGTATCTTCAGTTATCTGTGGACAAATGCATACAAGACTTCCCCTCAGGTCTTACCAGTCTTTATTTTTAGAAACAGTCAACCCAAAAATCAGACCTGAGAGCAGCAGAGATGACTTAAAAAAGAGGGAGGTCCACAGCAATGTCCTCAGATTAAACAGGATCCAGAGATTCCAAGGCTGAGGGGAATCACACTAAGCAGCCCCAGAGGTAACCCTCTCTGCAGTAACTCTACGGAAACCTGCCTTCCCAAAGCAAGCACAAAACACCCATTGTACAAGAATGAAAGGTTTTTAAATAAAACCCCGTCTTGTGCCCCAGTGGGAACAGGCAGAAACCTGCACACAAAGAGGTGATCCCTGTTTTCTCTCAGCATACCCCACCTCATTTGCACAGGGATGTCTGCTGGGGTCCTGCTCTGTCCCAGGTACTTTCACGCCCCAGGAAAGACCACACCGCATGCAGGAGGAGCGCTGTTACTATGACACATTTATCCCACGAGTACTCACCCACAAGGAGCCAGAGAACTACCGTACAACCTCAGAGCTTGGAAACCTCATCTCTCTCTACCTGCCAGCTACCGACAGCCGACAAAACCGCCTGCATCCCTCTCCTCTCCCGGAGAAAAGGAGGTTTTGCACAGATGCAAAAAGACCGAGTGTCGGGGGTATCTCAGGGTATCCAAACCTGGCAGGGGCATGGCGCACAGGGACATTTCAGCATCTCTGCTCCGAGCCCTGTCTCCCCGCATGCGGCGCGTCCATCACGCCCTGCTCCTGCCGCCGCCGCAGCTCCTCCCGACCCGCAGCCCACCCGCACGGCCCCGCCGGCCGAACGCTTTTCCGGGAGCTGCTTTCGGGGGTGTTCCCGGGAG
>VWZU01012976.1:92325-108572 GCA_013397095.1 Sterrhoptilus dennistouni
CACCGAGAGCAGGGCTGCATCAGGCAGGGGGATGCGGTCTGGCTGACCCGCAGTGGGCTTGGTGCTCCAAAATCCTGGGGGTAGAGGTTGGAGGAGCCCTGCAGCTTGGAGCAGAGGGGTGACAGGGGTGGGATCAGGCAATGGTAGTGGCTGGAAGGGGTACCTCCCTTCCCCATTCCTCTTGCAGAGCACCGGGCAGAACTGCAGCGCTGCTGTACGGTCTTCTTGTGCTGAACCCTAAAGCCATCCATGGCCCTGTCCACATGGGAGCTGCTAGGACACTGAACTCATGGTGTCCAACACAACCTTGTCCTCAACAAACTGCCTTAGGCACACAGAACACAAGGAGAAGAGTTTTGTGCTTTCTCTCTCTTGGGTTTAGATTTGCCTCCAACTCACAGAGGTGTTTCTATAACTGAGAATGGAACCACCCCAGCTACATTCAAGTTAAATTCCTAGTTGGCAGGGCAAAGATAAAAGTGACCCAGGAGTTACTCCACAGCAAATGAGCACTGAGTCATGGCTTCCCACAAGTGTGTGTGGCATGTTCTTGTCAATATGGCTTAAAGTGTAAAATTGAAAAAAAAATAGCATCCACAATCTAGAGTAAATAATGACAACATAATTCTTATCGGTGCACCAGTGGGATTTATTTCCTCAGCTGCCAAGATATCTTGCAGAAGCATTTTTAGGTATTTACTACCCCACCATTTCATGGACAGGGTGCCCTATGCCACATGGCAGTGCAGTGACTTGCCAGAGAGCATCCCTAAGCCCAGCTGTGTCTGACAAGAATGGACCGTGGGCCATATGGACCGAGGAGTGCAGCCAGATGAGTGGTGCAGAGTTATTCACTGAAGGTTTGAGAAGTGTTTTGTCTGCTGCAATACAGAGGAAAACATTTGCTTATCCAAAGCCCTTTTCCTTTGTAAGACACCAGGAGCACAGGCACAGCCCACTGAAGAATGATAGGTATCTATTCATTTAAGCAGTGCAACAGCATCAATATGTTTGGTCTGGTCATACCCAAAGACTAATATTTACCCAAGAGATCAATCTAATTATATTAATTTCAGGAATAACAGTGTGAAAACTTAATGTATAAATAAATGTATTTTTTCAAGCTTTCCCTCCTTCTAGTTTCATTGTTTCTTCCATTGTTGCTCTCCAAAAGAGCCATCTAATGTACTTGGTAGATGTAGAGGAAGCAGAGGGAAAGGAAAGCACCCACATACCTTTCTGCTTTTTCCCCATTTTACGCCATCATGAAGCATAGTAGAAGCAAAGCAGGAAAGCACGATTTGTTTTCCTCCTGCTTTTTGGTCATATGGATTTCTGACCCACTTGTCATTTCAGGGGAGCTCAGCTGGGCATGAGGTTTTCTTTCCTAGTGTGGTTGTTTGGCTTTCATGCAGCTACAGCAGTAGCAACAAGGGCTATTTTTAGCCTAAAGTAGGCCAGGCACTTCTAGAAGATGTATTAATAAGAGGAACATTTGAGAATGAAACAAGCAAACAAAAGAGAAAACAAACTGAAAAGTGTAAACACAAATGATCTTTTACCAGAAGCACTTGTTAAATAGTAAATATGGGGAACTGCATCCTCTGTCTCAGAGGACATGACCCTACCCCACAGCAAACAAACTAATGCAGGCTCTCACCAATACGCATTGCCTCCAGAACAATCGAAGTACTTTCTTTTAGCACCATGGACCTGGAGTGGGATTTTTAGAGAGACCAAGTTCATCAGATTGCAGTATGCATTAGTTTCCCAGAAAAAGCATGCCAGCCTAGAAGTTTAGATATTAATCTCCTTCTTAGAGATCACTCTTCATTTATGTTTTGAATCAGAGTATAGCTGGTACCCAAAGTGTGTTGACCAACTTGCTGGGAGAATGAACACCCATGTTTGTAGTGAAATCCTGTGGACAATGTGCAGCTCTCTGCAGTAGGTAGAAAAGAGGCAGGGATATGTACTGTAGGAGAAAGATTTGTATTTTGCTGCTAAAAGCAACAAATCTTGGTTTTCAATCAATGATAATTCAGTAGGAGGTATAGGTATCTGTCAGCTCCTTTATCCTTGTTGGAGTTTGAAGACTGGTTGCAACGATTCAGCAGCCTGTAAATCTTTGTGGAAGATTAAATGCAGCAACATTCATCACAGACATGTACTTGCCACATGGACTCACAGGGCTGGTTTTTACCTTTTTTAAAAAAAACTTCTGGTAGTAGCTGGTTATCTTTTCCATTAGAAGTTCCAGTAAGACATTTCACATTCTGACTTCTGTTAGAGTCATTCCACTGGAGCCAGCTGCAGAACTTGCTGGATGCCTGAGTGTTTGGGTAGATTCAATCCAGGAATCCAGGACAATCTGTGTCACCATCAAGTATTGTAGAAGGACGCTTGTAGTGACAACGTGTTTGCTATATATAGCCTGCATTTGCTTGCTGCTAATGTTGTGAGACAATTTCCTCAAAAAGCAGAAAGAATCGCGCTTTTTACTTTATCTCTCTAATTGACAAGAGTGTCTCTGTGTCCCCATCTGACTTTTTTCCATAGCAGTGTGAATACATACAAACTTTCAGATGAAGTGACATCAGAGTTCATAAGTGTGCATAAGAATCCAACGTAAGGCCTCACTGTTACTATCTGTCCATGAATTTGCCCTGATGGTCTTTTCAGTTGCAGAAGTATAGACTTTGTTGCATAGCTTTTTGAATCCAGATTAACTTCTAAGTATTTCACTGTCCAGAACAGCCACACCTAATTCAAGCCCACACTTCTTGATGCACAGAGCAAGAATATGCACAGACCAAACTGCAGCTGTAAGATTTGTGTACAAGCCATAGAGGTGAAAAGTTTTTGACCAACATGATAAAATACAGTTTTAGACTAACTTGGGGATTTTGAGGTTTTTTTTTCAGCTGAATACATTCTGTCTAAGAACACTGCATTTAATTATCTTTGCCACATGCTTGTCAGGCAGCAATGACAGGTTACCAATTCTAGCCCTGCCTGAGCAAAATTAGGATACAAGTCTGCAAAGAACCTAAAGCTAAGTGTGTGTCCATGGTGGCAGGTCAGGTGTCACTTTGGAGAGCAAGGGCTGACTGCTACAGAGCTGGCAGCGAATTCATGCTGGCAAGGTTGGTTTTCACTATCCTTTATTTTCTCCTGTTGTCTTGAAATGACATTACACACAGACTCCTAATTGCTAGTCAGAGTCTTAACCATACCAGTGTTTTGGTGACAGATGTTCCTGATTAAGGAAATGCAATACACTTAATTGTGTAAGTCATTGTAATCTCAATAGCAGAGCACATTGCTGCGTTGTAGAATCAAAGAATGATGGTTTGCATTGTAAGAGACTTAAACCATCTTGTTTCAACCACACTACCATGGGCAGGAACACGTCCTACTAGACTGTGTTCCTGAACTGTAGTACTAAAGTCTCTTAAAATCCAGATTTATGTGTTTAACTTATATCACAGACAGAAAAATCAGTTTCTCTAATATCTGAGGGGGCCTCAGTAGGCTACCATCACACCTGGAAAATTCCCAAGGGGCTACAAAGGAAGCAGCATCCTGATCTGATGTGAAACTCCAAATCGGGCACTGGCCAGGCTGCAGAGGTGCCATAAGAAGTGGTGAATGTTCCATCCTTGGAAACATTCAAGGTCAGGCTGGGCACGGCACTGAGCAAGCAGATGAAGTGGAGGGTGTCCCTGTGCAAGGGGGTTGGAATGAGGTGGCCCTCAATCCATTCTGAGATCCTGTAAGTCTGTCTTCACAGCAGCCAGACTGAGAGTCCAAGTCCACCTGGGTTGAACAGCAGCCCAAGCAAGCCTCTCATGAGTAACTATGAGTGAACTGCCAAAGTCCTGGAATAGGCCAGGAACTCTTTCTGCTGGACTCTGCCAGAACAATAGTCTCCCAACTGCTAGAGTCTGTGGTGGAATACTGCTCAGACTTGGGGAGAAGAGATAGTAGCAGAGAAGCATCAAGGATTTCCTCTCACTCTTTGCAGATGAAGTACTGCATAGCTAATTAGTCACAGGAAAATGCACCATCTGTTATGCCAATGTGAGATAGCAGTACTCCAGCTTCAGGGAAGACCAGCTTCATAAACAACACCGTACCCAAACCTTCCTTCAAATACACTCTTTTGGCCACAGGGACATGTGATGGGAGCTGCTGTTTGTCATTAAATACTCAGTAGGCTAAACGCAAAGACCAGTTTCGTATCGGACATCAAAGGATTCAGGCATAATATACAAGTAAAAGCCCACAGAGAGGGAATAGACTGATTTCTAACATGTCACACTGCTGCTACAGGTATGAAAATCCCATAGGTGCCAATGACACAGAAAAACTCTTCACCAAGGAGAAGATTAGGAGGGAATGGGAACAAAGAAGGGTGTGAATACAATGAGTAACGCACCTTACAATGCAGAGAATAATCCAAATTATTCACTCTTTAAGGAGAGAGGAACCAGCTTTCCGCTTTTCAACATCAGATTAATGCTTTCTAACAAGATAAAACCCAAACTACCTCTGTATGTTTACATATAGACACCCAAACAAGGCTGCTAATAGAGTATGATACACCTAAGTTTGGGAAAACAGTCTTGCAGCTTTCTGATAGCAAATTATATTTGCATAGTGATGTGTACTGGCAGGCAAGCTCAAGCTGAGTGGGTGTAGGCAGGTAGTGTGCTTCAGCAGTAACTTAGAAAGCTGTTCCCTTAGCACATTTGAGGAGTTTATGTTACTCAAATCGTGGGGTATTTTTAGCATTTTTTTAAAGTTTTCTTAAAATTTCTGGCATCTTCCTGCTAACAAGAAAGAAGATGCCATCTCCATGTGGATAAGAGCAAATTCGGAATAATTGCACAGGAAGAGATGAACAGACCAGAATCTGCACCTAAATGGAGATGCCCTGTATTTTTTCTGGTATGTGCCTAAACCCAGAACTCCAGACAAAGAGTCCACAATATCTGAGAGCAAGATGTGCATTGCAGCCCAGTTTTCTCTATTGCTCTTTATCTCTTGGCCTAAAGAAAACAAATTGGTACACACCCTCTATTATTTTGAACATTATTTGAACCAAAATTTTTTACTGCTTAGATAGATATCTTAAGAATAAACTATGCTTTGCCACATAACGTTTGAAAGAATAGAAACAAAAATTAAAAATTACTGGCAGTTTCAGATTTGGCTGTGTTGCAGATGTAGGAAGAAGGGCTGTCCTACACAAAGGTATACCAATTTAGCTAAATTTGTAACCGTGGTATTTATTTATTTTCCTATCAACTTGCAGGAGTTTAGCTTGCCTCCCTTATTTTGCTGAAGTAGAATTTAGCTTCTAGCCAAGCTATGCAAGATTTTCCCCAGTAAATTTTCATGTCTTTTCAATTTGCATTAATTTTATTTCTTCTTGTACCAACATGTTGAACTGCACACTCTCTTCAGGTAACATTCATACTCAGTGGGATTCTGTTTAGTACTCAGAGCTAGTCATTCCTGTTCCATCACTTTTCTTGTTTTTAAATATTGTTTTAAAAAGCATATTCAGTTTTTGGAGGTTGATCAGAGGGTGAGCAGACCCCGCACCAAAAGGCAGCCAACTAATTTTGATGCATTTGTGAAATTTTAAAGCAAAGGGCATGAATCTTGTGACCTGTGCAAGGTTGTACTTCGATGGTGTCTCACTTGATTGGATTTGTTCATGTTGCAATTGCACCTTGAGCTGAAGTCCGGCAGCATTCATGAGTTAGGTAAATCCTTCTGGTCATGTAATCCATCACTCTGTTCCTGGACCTTTTCATATTAAAGGGAAAACACAAACTTCTAAGTGCATTTTAGTCTGATCTCTAAGGATGAGCAGTCAAACATCCTTACTGAGCTATTTAGACCCATACTATAAGATCTACACTAAAAATCACTGCTGGACATGCAGGCAAATGATAGGAGCACTGGCTGGACTCTGGCCAGAGGCTAACTGAGCTAATCAGGATGTAGAAAACTTTTGGACATGGTGTGAGGGAACTGTTGGACATGTAGATGCCCCATCCCTGGAAACGTTCAATATCAGGTTGGATGTGGCCCTGAGCAACCTGATCTAGCTGAGAATGCCCTTGCTTATTGCAGTGTGGTCAGACTAGTTGGGCTTTAAAGGTTCCTTCCAACCCAAATTATTGTATGATTCCACAAGAAATAGCAGTGTGAGACATTGAGAGGTGCCACAGAGGATGGATAGACAGATCTCACAGGCAGCTGAGAGGTTGTTGTGTGAGACATGGCCAAACTCCACAGATAACTGAGGGGAGCACTAAAGACTTTTAGGGAAAGACAGCCTTGTAATGCTGCCAGACCCATGTAACTCTTATCAGGTATATCACATCAGACAGGTAACAGAATCAGAAATACCAAACTTGGTGTCTGGTAGGAAAAAGTAATTTGAAGTTGTTGTTTTGTGAGGAAAATGAGGTGGACGTAAGAAGGTACAGGCATGATGAAATGAAAGGTTGAAATGTGAAAAGGGATAATAAGGTCTGCTGATGATCTAAGTGGGGCTGTCTGGGATTAGCTGGCAGTCTGCCCCATTCTTGGGCATGGCAGCTGGAGCAATAGAGTGAAAAATCCCACAGCTGCACTGTCACCATTTGAATGGTGCCTGATTGTGGCCTCAGGATAAGAATGGTCCACCCCTGTATCCAGAGGAACCAGATGGAGCATCCTTGTAACACCATGCGGGCACCCTTTCGAGGTCTGGTGGCTCTGGGGGTTGAGCACTGTTGCCTAACCAAACTCCCAGTCCCAAAGTCCCAGTCCTTGCTGCTCTCAGGTGCTGCTCTAGGGAAGGGTCAAAAGATGCACGCTTGTGCCATCTCAGCATTCATATATTTGCATCCCAATCCAGTTCCAGTGCCTGTCATCTCATGGCTACAAGTCCAAGACATTCACAATAGTCATTTGCTACAAAAAGTCCTTGTCCAGTTTGCACAAAACTTTGAAGAACTAGGAGAAGCTTTGGAAAACCTCACCTGCCAACATTAAGGCACAAACAGTTGTCAGGTGTATCAGCCAGTGTCTAAAACTTTTATTTTTCTCTGGTGTAGGAGTAATTTTAGAAGCCCTTTAGCAAGGAAATCTTCCCACTAACTGAAAATGATTTGTCTTTATATCAACTGAGAACTTGATCATCCCCTGCCTACTTTACTTTCCTGCACAGAAACTTCCCCCTCTGTGCTCATCTGCTTACTCATGACTCCTCTACAGAGCTCAAAGGCTACTGTGGTGCCTCTAAGCAGTGAGGTTTGCATCAGAACAAATGCCAAGATAAATTTCTCTGTTTCTCTGTGTTCAGCCTAGCTACAGTGCCTGAAGTTTAAAAATAATTTCAAGTTTGTAGGACAGCTTTCTAGAAAGTAGATTATTAAGAAGGGATGATATTTTTGAGCTTAATTGCATTGTCATTTGTAATTTTTTAAAGTCCAACAGCATCCTCATGCAGTAGCTGAGAATTAGCTGCAAAAGTCATAATGGTGGGTCAGGAATCTGGGACCTGAACTAATTTGGCAGTTGAGTAATCTTACATCATAGAGGTCATGTAGTTTGGTGGGAAAATGTGGCATTAAACTCACAAGAGCATTCAGGGTAGCTGCTTCATTTTACAGGTTTTGATATTAACCTGCTCGCTCTTCTGTTGCTGTTCACAACACAAAAAGAACCACACTTACTGTCAGGTTGAAGTGAAGAAGAGAAGGGCAGTTTATTATGATTTGGGGTTTAAATAGGATTTGGAATTTGCTCAAGGATTGGGAGATGCGAGGAACACCCCTCTGACTCCAGTGGTCAATCCAGCAGTCCATCACAGAGAGGGATAAGAAAACAATCTACTTGTTTATGTTACATGCATGAGAATCTCCAGTAGAAAGTATGTAAACAAGATCAGAAGGCTGAAGAATCAGGGCAACATTCTTCTGGCAAAGCAGATTTTCCATTAGGCTTGAGGAATGGAGCTCCAGAAAGATTTCTTGCAAGGTCTGGGGGTTTAACAACTAGAAATGTAGCTGGAACAATAACTTCTTTAGAATGTACTGTTTGACAATAACCTCATTCTGTCAGTGAGTGCTGATGACAGGACAGCAGGAAAGTCAGCCTCAGTGCTTCCCTCCTGCTTCAAGGAATTATCTGAGTGATGGCTCAACCAGCATTGACTTTTCTTTTTATTTATTTATTTTTTAAAGAGATATTACAATGGAAGGACTAGGGAGCCTGAAGAAGAGTTCCTACAGACCACTGCAGATTTACTGCCCATTCCATTGCTATCTGCAGCTCTGATTTGGGAAGGTTGTATTCCCAATCTTGCCCTGTATCAGTGCAAGCCAGCTACACAACCTCTCTGACTCTACAGCCAGTCTTGCTCAGATTTAGGGCCAGGCCATGGAGATTCCCTGGATGAGCAGAGCAATATATGGCTGATGCTGTGCCAAAGTCCAAAGGATGGCTCCACCACCCTGGCACCAGTACCAGGGAAGGACACTACTCCCAAGCAGGCAGTGGGAGCAGCGGCTTTGGATGAGCTGTGGCACACAGATGGAGATAGGTGCAGGCCAGGGGCAAGAATGAGCAGGAGGCTCACTGCATGACTGATAAAATTACATCATCCCATTGGGAGATGCTCCACCCAAGGGAAGGAGCCAAGCATTCCTGCCTGGATAAAAACCTGAGATTTAGAACACCAGAGCAGTCGGTTTTCCGCTGGATTCCCAAGGGAGGACCAAGACCCATCTACACTACCACTAGACCTTCAGAGGAAAACTACACCCTTCTACAGGATCATTGCTTCAACAGAACCACATCTGTCACTCCAGGAGGACTGCAGCCATGATTTAATTGGACTGCTACCAAACACCGTGACCAAGAAGGTGTCAGGTTGTATTCTGACTCTGTCTTTTATTTATTTATTTATTTATTTATTTATTTATTTATTTATTTATTTATTTATTTATTTATTTATTTATTTATTTATTTATTTATTTATTTATTTATTTTTGGTACTACTGCATTTTTATTTTAATTTTCCTACTAAAGAACTATTATTCCTATTCCCATATCTTTACCTGAGAGCCTCTTGATTTCAAAATTATAATAATTCGGAGGGAAGGGGTTTACGTCTTCAAGGGAGGCTCCTGCCTTCCTTAGCAGACACCTGTCTTTCAAACTAGGACATCAGTTTCAGTCTATTAATCCTCATCCTACATTTACATGCCTTTAACTCTCTCTCCAGCTCTATTGTAACTCCCTTAGGTACCAGAAAGTGCTCTAGGGTCTCGCTGGAATCCTTTCTTCTCCAGAATGAACAATCCTAACTGTCTCAGTGTGTCTTCATAGAAGAGGTGCTCCAGCCCTTTCAGCATCTTTGTGATCTCCTCCTCTGTACCTGTTCCAGCAGGTCCATGTCTTTCCATGAATGAAATCTTTAAAAAACCAACAACAAATGAGGGGTATTTATATCCTCATTTATATGGAGGTGGCAAACGATCACCAGCCAAGTCAAAATGTTGGCAGAGCAAGAGCTGCCATCACATGTACAGAGCACTTGGGATGGCAGCCAACAACCACCTGTTGCTCTGCAGAGGTGACTAATGCAATCTAAGTATGAAGAAGAGGGTAAACTATAAAGTCTTGACAGATCAGTTTAACTATCAACCAACAGAAAAATAAAATATGTATTTCATAAGAGGCACAAGGTTTGACTTGAAGCAGGAAAGACTTTTCTCCTCTAGAAGCAGCTTCAAATAGAAGGCCTCTCTAGGCTTTTTGTGATGCATTTGGTCCCACTGCCACTGGCCAAGGTGAGCATTTAAAGAGGAGGATATACCTTTGAGATTTCCAGGAGTGCTTCCAAAGTGTAAACAGACCTGTGCTATCCACACATTGATTTAAGAGGGTCATGGTAATTTGCAATGTTTGGAAGGAGAGAAGAAAACAAAAAGTATTTGTCTACACTGAAGTTTGGTTCTTCAGTTGAAAAAATGCTTCCTGTGTGAAACATATAGACTATTCCTGTCACTTATTGCTGATGAGTGTTGGGTACAAGATGGAGAAGGAAGGGAGAAGAACCCACACAGTTTTCATCCCCACCTTGTGCCCTGCTACATTTAATACAAGACAAGTGGCATCAAATAGCACAGAGTTGGATTTTTGTGAGGTATACTCATCCATTGAATTAATTTCATAAGATTTAGAATACCTGGAAGAATTTAGAATATTTAGGGAAAGTGTTTAGTTTATGTAATTGTTATAGACATGATTCCTTTTTCCATTCTCAAAATGATCACATTCAGTTCTACAAGTATCATGGTGCTACACATTTATATTTCACAAGTAGGCACAATGCATTCTAGGATCAACCAGTGTTGTGCTTCTGAAGGGGCAGATGCACAGCTTGGCTTAGAGGACCTATAATCCTGTAGATGCACACATATCCCTCAAGGGTGTGTAGAATATCTTGTGATAACTTATCAGCATTTGAGACACTTAACACCCACAACCCAACAGTCTATGCAGAGAGCAGCTTCTGAACATTTGTTCTTACAAGAATTTCAGAATAAACTCAAAAATCTGATACTTAGCACTTTATAATACCTCAAGGTTTTAAAAGGAAGTGTCTTCTTTCAGTCATTGCAATCATATTTTTCTATGAATCTTCCAGAGACCCTGGTGTCAACAGGTATCTCATGAGAGTAGGAATCAGAGATAGTAAATTTGGTAGAAGACTTGAGATGATCAGATCAAAGGATCAACAAAAACCCTACAGCTACCAAAGTGATAATAATAATTTACACATCTATTGTAATCTGCCACCAGAAAAACAGGGTCCAGTCAAGATATGAATCTAGATTTTAAGCCTTAAAAATCCTGAAGGTCTTTGGTAGTTCCTGACTGGGAGAAGAAAGCCAGGGCCTTGGAAGAACTGAAAGCAAATAGCAGCTGGTCAAAGAGACTGTGGTGTTTCTGGGCAGTATCAATGGGAGTAAAGAGTTAAGTGGTTCTAAGTGGTTCATTTTTGTCCTAAAGTGGAATGAATATGAAATACCAAATAAATAAAAAAAAAAAAAGAAAAAAGAAAAGAAAAAAAAAAGAAAAAAAAAAAAGGAAAAATAAAGAGAGAGAAATAGAATTTAAAAAAATGGTTAATGCACAGTGTTCCCTCAGAATGTCTTCTTATGCCCTCAGGCATACGTTCCCACAAACTCAATCTACATATCTCCTACAGGATAAAGGAGTTTGTAAGGGATGAATATAAAGAATATGGATTCCTGGGTTGTTGCATGTTACCTAAACTAAGTACTGACCAGATTTATTCACCTGCTATTTAGAGGTTCTGATTATGGATGAAAGAAGAGTAAAAGAACCTGCAGGGAATGGGGGAGAAAATGCAAAGCATTAACACTTAAGGAGGCAAGTGGAGTAGAAGAAGATATTCTAGTTACTCAGCTCCAGTTCTTTTGTCTATTCCACCCTACTGAAGAGCAAAGGTGAGCTTTTATAGTGACTCTGAAGAGTTTTACATTTAGACAGGCAACAGGAACACCCTGGACTTCAGGCAGCTCACCTGCACCCAAAAATCTCCAGCTGTTCTACAAGATCTTCTAGGAGCACCAAGTCAGTAACAAACACGTGGCTTACTAAAATGAGGAGAAGATGAGGAAGGAAATATACCACATCATCCAAGCTGCTTCAGGACTGGTGCTACAGGTAGCATAACTCCTGCCACTGAGATATACCCTCAGCACTGTATTTGCACCACTGATTAATTTTGGAAGACAAGATGAGCCAAGTCAGAGAGACCTCCATCAGCCCAATGCCTCAATTGCAAACTGCAACTGCTTATCAAATGAGATATTTCTACCGTTCACCTTCTTTGTAATCATGCCCCTATGGGATACCCATCACCTTCTGATGTCATGACGGATGCAAAGTGGGAGAGAAAGAAAGAAAGAAAGGTTCATTGCTATAGTTTCCTGCTAGCAAAAAGCAAATGAGTAGTGCTAGCATGATTACCCATTACATTTTTGAAAGAAAAAAATATTGTCGTCACACAACAGAGGCCTGTTGGAGGAGGGTAATCAGCATTGCAGCTTTATTATTTTATTTCCAGGAATGTGTCATCCTTTTCTTAGAACCATTTTCACTTGGAAGGAAGAGGAAGGTCTACCTCTGCATTTAATGACTGTCACTGCAGCATGAGATACTGAGCATGATGAAACTCTTGAGTTATGTCTACTGCTATGGCAGGAATTCCAGATACATTTTTGCTATAAAGTCACACTACCATTCAGCAGAAGACCTGCCAGTCATGGCGTGTGTTTCTGCACCTGTCCAGAACTCTTAGCAGGCACCAGTGCTTACAGGTAGTAACAGCCCTGCATTAACTTTTGAGGGGGAAGTAAAGAATTTAATTTCTATCAGCGGTGAAAAATGAGGCCAAGGCATGGATTTGGAGTGCCTCCATGTCTGCTTCTCTTCAAACTTTCCAAGTATATATTTATTGACACACCTGACAAAATAGTGTTATTTGCAAGATTAAGACTTAGATTTTACTAAAAATGCAGGGATTTGAATTTCCCTTCACAAAATTAGGTGTTGAAGGACTCAGATTTCAGTGGTTTAGAAGAAAAAAGCTGTTGCCTAGGACGATATAGGTTTTTTAATGCCTACCAGCAGATGATCTTTGTTAACACCCATCTTAACAAAACTGGAATCTGAATCATAGCAAAGGTTTTCTTTTCTTCATAAACTGAGACTATTTAGAAAGTGAGATATTGGTAATCCTTTAGTGTATTTTGGTAAAATTTTGGTGTACACTGATGTATTTTAATTTAGACACCTCAAATACTGTGAAAGGTTCTTTGGAGAAAGCTGAAGTGTTAATATAATATTTGCACTGTTCATGTAAGTTGAATGATAAAAGCAGATATGGACTGTAAGGTACATTGTTAACGGCTTAAAGAAACCCTGTATCTTTGTTATCTTATCTGTGAAGCTACCCTTCCAGTTTTTATTCTATTTTGGCTATTTGGGCCAATTATTTACTTGCATAAAGAGCAATGCGAATGATAAAGTCGTAAGATTTCTCTTTCTGTAACATATACTTGGTTTATTCTTAAATATTTGCCCTGCCAGGTCTCAACAGTTATTGCAGCTGTCAGTATTATTCCCATCCTACAAGTGTGGGAGAAAAAGCCCTGAATGCAAAGAGATGTAGGAGTTTGCTCAGTGTCATCCTATACATGTAGTAGACAAATTCCCCTGCCCCAAGCAAGTCTCAGAGCCACCAGAACATGAGAAATATCACTAAACATTTAATTTGCTGTCCCTGAAATACACAGATTTGGGAAAGAATTTATCTTCGATGATTTATTTCTGTTAAAGGTTTGAACTTGAAGGCACTCAGAAAGCAATTATTAAGCTATTTTGGTGAAGTGATTTGTGGATTCAAAGAACACTGAACACAGCATGGAAACCAAGACCCACCTGTCAAAGGAAAATCAAGTAAAGAGGAGTTCAAACAAAGCCCATGTCTTAATTCTTATTACTTATGGATATGGAAATACATTTGTGTAGGCAACAAAGGTATTGCCATAAATGCTCAAATGACATCCACTGTATGATATCCAGAGGACTGTTTTTTTACCTCATCCTTTTTTCCTTCCCTACCCCACCCCCCCAAGCAGGGATTCAGCCTAAATGGGTCATGAATTGACTACCTTTGATGTGAATGGTAAACATTTCATCTTCTGCTCTACAAAGTCTGCTGGTTAATATTTATAGGGATCGAGGAATATTAAGTTATTTGAGAAAGAGCATATCCTTATTCTCACAAATACAGAGAAGGAATGGAAGGGAAGAGATTGTCAAGACTTACAAAGACATCAGATTGTGAAGAGTCTTGTGAAGATGTCAGATGGTGAAGGAGATAGTTATTTACAAAAGGAATTGAGTTGTTTTAATGAACACATTAATGAAAATTTAATATTGTCTTATATTGTGCATCTTAAATTCCAGGCTCCTGAAAGAAGGTGTTTTCATGTAAATCTGCACTTTCCTTGTTCATTCAACATTCTTGTTATAAACATTAGCCTAACAGCCACAAGGAAAAGTAGAGTGCTTTCAGATGGAGACCTTCAAAACTCTTGATTTGTGCAAGCTTGATTTTTGAAGGTTTTACTTCATCTTCAGAAGAGCTGATACAGAGCTTCAGTGGAAGCCCTGACTGACATGAGAAATCATAAGGCTCATCAGAGATCTGGGATTTCTTTCTTGAAAAAGGCAATGAATGTAGCTTGCAGAGAATGTAATTGTTAGGACTCCTTCGTCTGGCAGAGAGCAGAAGTCCGGCAAGAGCAGCTCCATTTTCTCTAAAGGAGGAAAGCTCTAGGCTTTGCATTTTTCATCTCACCCTGAGCCTTTTTCAACTCCATGACATTATGGATATCAACATATTCCTTAAATTTCTCATCTGCTGTATGTTGGGGGTTTTAGAATTGTTCTTCACCTTTCCATTTTACCACACTGTTCATACATGGGTTATTTCCCATTGAAGAGAAGATATTGTTTCATCTGATACCCCACCTGACACATTTTACTGTTTAATGCCCCATCATATTCTGTAGTATTGGAGTAATTTGTGCTACAGCAGCTTAGAATATCTTCATATGTTTTCTGCAGCCAAATTACTGTTTCCCTTTCTCATCACCATTGGTCTCAGTCCTCAGCTGTGCAGATGGGGAGGAGGAAGAACTGTATAATTAAACACTAAAGTGACAGCATATATCTTTTGTCACGTGGTGAGGTGTGCCATGGGCATATGTTTGAGAGCACAGCATGTTCTCAGCAGCAGCTGCTGAGTACAATGCTGAATATATCAGTACTACAAACTGGCTTGAAAGATATTGGTAAACATTGAAATGATAGTAAAAGCAACTTGAGGTGTGTCAAGATAAAAGTAATCCAATCCAACTCATGTTTAGTTCAATTCCCTGCTTTGCTGGAAGTTCCAAGTGCCTTCTTCCAAGTACTTTGTGGCTTTAGGCCAGCATGCCTGTAATCTACCTGCCCTCCAGGGCAGTCAGGTTCATGAATTGAGAGGTATAAGATGAACTCAAGATCCGTTAGGGAGTATATGGAGGTTGAACCTTGTTTTCTTCAAAACCTGTGGTGTGCCTTATATCCAAACTAGAGTTTAAGGTGGGGAAAGTGGGGTTATAGGTACAGGATTGTGCTTTATTTGAAGAGACAAGTTGTCATATTTGTCTCTAAATAAATGGTCTGGATGGGCACCTGATTAGAAGTGAGAACTTCCTGAATCCCCACATGAACCAAAATCTCACTCTGAGCCAGTAGCTAATAGCTACTATAGACAGTAGCTCAAGATAGTAATGAAGAGCTAGAAGCTTCTTAGGTAGTGTAGGCACAGTTACCAGTTACAGAACCTCCATCACCAGCTTAATCCTTTGGAGGGACTAACAGGATTTCTGATAGTAACTCTGTAATGCCTAAAAGATCTGAAAGAATTTTAAATCACAATTTAAAGATAAGTTATCTTCTGTTCGCCAGGAGCTGGAAGCAGGTTACACAATGCAGTTGGCAATAACTCTACAAGGACCTGGCAGAAGTTCTGATTTCATCTGCAGAGAGCCCTCATTCAGCAAACATACCTATTTTGTCACAATTTTGTTTTTGTTTTTGAATGCTGTTGACTTGCAGAGCTGCCAAAACGGCTTAAACCTCCAATTACAGTTAATAAGGAATAAACAGACCAACAGATGGGTACATAGTACAGGTGGATGGTTCCTCTGTTATAATGCCACTTTAAGTGAGAGAAAAATGCAGAGTGGGGTTATTTATGCTGCCCATGGGAGGAGAGGAATATTTACCTTTAGCTCTCTCATGCGTGCAACACTGGAAGTTTACAAAAAGGTGCTTCTTTTCTTTATAAATGCATAAAGTGTCCCCAAGACCTCAAAACAGCTTTGCTACTTGCAAATTTGAAGTATTGATTATTTATCAGCATTTTGAACAAAACAGAAATAATATATATTGTAATCTAAGTATATGATGCTATATATAATATGTTTATAATAAAACAATATATATAATGAAGTCATATTGTATATTATATATATAATGTATATATATAAAATATATTTTTTAAGGCCTCCATGTCCTTTACT
>VWZU01012976.1:108615-121093 GCA_013397095.1 Sterrhoptilus dennistouni
TTTCCTCAATTACTCTTTGAGAACATAATATGCTTTGGCATGAAGCTTCTCATGTCCTTCAGGGTAAGCCTCTCTCTCTCTATGTTGCTTAATTAGTTAGTACTTTTTGAATTTTGAAATTCAGGGTCTGCTTAGGTTTGCCTTAACTCCTTCTGAGTTTATTTTGAGAAGCCTTAAGATAGAATGGAAATGGTTATGGCACTTTAACTCCAAATTGTCAGAATCAGAAGGCTTTGTACCATAGCAGGGATATACAGAGCAGAAGTTAAGAAATAAATAAATAATCTTTGGCCATGAAACCTTTCCCAGTTGCCTACATGCCTCCTAATGCTCAGGGAAAAGCAGTTATATTCTTCATGAGAAGTACCAGGTAGAAGGAACTGACAGTATTAGGTGTTGAAAGGCACTTTCCACTTCAGCCCAAACTCTTCCCTTTGAATATTAAGTATCATTTCCCCAAGGCAAATAAATTCACCATATCAAATTCCTTTCATCAGCCCACTCAGTGGAAAGCTGCCTTCTCAACCACACCCTGCTCCACTCTGTTTTTACCAAACTGTCTCCTCAAAAGGGCATCCCACCACTCACCCTCCTCTCTGAAAAGCTCCCAGGACGATTAGGTGATCTTCCCCCTGCTGTTAGTTGTTCACCCCATCTAGAAGAGAAGTAATTATCCTCAACTGGGCCAAACCCAGTGGATCTTCCTGGGCCAGCTGTGATGGCTCTTATCACCCAACATTGCATGACTTCCCAGCTGTAAGGTGATCTCTGCTCAGAAAGGGGAACAGTGTGAACTTTGAACTACAGACATGAGGCTAAAAAGAATGATCCTCAAGCAGTCATGTAGAAAACAGTAAGTCTCATTAGTACATCTGATCTCTAAGAATAATGCAGTGCAACTGAAAGTCAGACAGGAAATGGTGCTGATGTAGTTTCTATGTACTCTTCTTCCAGCTACAGGTAGAAAATAATTTATCTCATCATGTGTCATCACCCTTGTGGCAGCACTGCTTTCTGTTCTTAATTGGATGTTTCTGATTTGTTAAATGGATATTGTTTTATACGTCTGCCTTTTTTGGTTTCCATAATTAATTTGTTGCCACAGGCTAGATTGATTAGGGATAATTTTTGAATGTTTGGCAGTTAGCTTTGACCCAGCAAGTTGTCTGAAAATATTCATCACCTGAGTAATCCCTCTGTGTTAGACCGAACATGCCTAGAGTGGAACAAAAATTTTATGACCTTATTGATACTAAAGACGTGCTTTTTCAATTCAGTATTGATTAGCCTATCCTGGAAATCAGAGAATGGCACGAATATGAATATTTCTTTCCCCTTATATAGATTAATGCAGAGATTTTTAGAAGCAATTGGAGATTTTGCTGGCAGAACATAAAGCAGTGTAAAGGCATGGATTTTTTTTTCTTCTAATTACAGAGTGAGACACCAGACTGTAGAATACCATTTCCTTTGAAATCAAAAGACTGACATAATGAATTTCCAAAAAACATAATCTGCTAGCAATGCTAGAGCGGGAACCTCAAGTTGTTTATACCATCATTATTTGTTTTGCTCTGCCGTTCACTTTCATAAAGACCATATTTATTGATTGTGTGTGATTTGTTGAATGGAAAAATTTTATAATTCCATCCCAGACAAACATCTCCCTCATAAATGTATTTATAAAGCACTTTTATATGCAAATACTTATTTCTGCAGACAACAGCAAGAAAATGCCACAGAACTTCATCACCTCCAGAGCTGGTTTAGAAGAATAGTTCCCAGGCTGGAAGATGCCAAGACTAAATGAGAGCAAGGCAAAGAGACATGGCTGGGGGGTGGGCTTCGCAGTGCTGGATTAGTGGTTGGACAAAATGATAGACTTTTCCAGCCTAAATTATTCTATAATTCACACAATCAGTGTAGGAGAACATAATACAGATGACCTCACCCCTGATAAGTAACACCTGTGTTAATTACCCAATTCAGCCTCACCCCCAATGAGTCGCAGTTATATCCAATAAGGATGAGTGAGATAAAAGAGGTGGTGAGCTGGTATGGGGAGAATCATCATGGAGGAGGCACTTTGAGGAGTGTGAATGAGAGAATCATGAAGTGGGGTCCTGGGGAGACAGAATGATTGCTGTAAGGTCAGCCTGGGTCTGAAGTTAGAGCCTATTGTTGCAACCTGCAGTTATAGTCTAGCTGGGTAAAAAGCCTGCATTCAGAGTCTGCAAACCAAAACATTCAGTCACAGTTTGGCAGGAAATAACCAGCAGTCAGAAGCTGCAAGCTACTGCAGCCAGAGGCAGTGAATAGTTGGAATTAAAATGGCTAAGCTATGGAGAGACATAAATCAGGACCCTTTTTATGGTGTGTTTAAAAAGAAGTCTGTGCCTCGGCTCGTTTTTCCCCTCTAATAAGAGAGCTGCTGCAAAAAAATCTGGATTTATTAATAATTGAATAATGCCCATGGACATTTTCCTCTTTGGCACTGGCCTTGTATGCTGTTCTTGTTGATCTCTTATTATTGGGGTGTCATCACCGCTGCCAACAGTGAAGAGCAGCTGGATGGATTCAGCACTGATTTATAGAAGATAAAGTTTTGCTTTAGGAATTTCAGACATACTGGCACCTTTCTATTGATCACACTTCAAAAAAAAGACCCAGGAACCGAGGACAAATATCTTCTGAGTTGTTTGAAGCAGATTTTCCCACTTCCTCAAATCTATCATTATAAGACCCTATTTTTCCTAGTGCAGCTGTAACTGCCTGGACTGTTAAATTGATGTTTTTTATGCTTCCCTTTGCTGTTACACTACAACAAACACTAAGCAAAATGATTTTTCCGGAGTTTCTTCTTTTTTTAAATGCTCTGGAGATAAGCAAGACACCTCACAGCACTTATTATTTGTACTATTTTTCAGTTCTAATATATTTATGATTGCACATTTTCAGTGTTATTAAGGTGCAGAAATACCACTAGCCTATGACATTTTGCATGCTTTTTCTAACCCTTACCATTTTTTGCTGAGGACTATTCACAGCGCAGTGATCAGTTAGATATCCTGGATAACCAAGTAATTAATGCTGATACACTTGGTTTCTCTCTGTTTGTTAGGAATAGTTATTTTTAGAAATGGGACAGAGAAGATGTATTGTAATTTCTGATGTCTTCAATTTTAATGGATACAGCTATGTGATATCTTTGTCAGTACAGTGGAAAAGAGAAAATTAATTAAGATTTCTAAGTTTGACGTTTATTATTTGAATGCTACCAAAAGAAAATGTAACTGGTTTTCATTTTCAAAATGTATAAAAAGTAAAATATGCCAGCTGGTCAGTGACTGACTCTTTTTGTCTGTATTGCATGAGCCAGTTCTTCTCTTGTGTAGCAGCCTGGCCTTATATCTGGAAGCAGCATGTCTCTGTTGCTCAGGGACAAGACCAGAGGTGTGGGAGTAGATGCTGCTTTACATGTGAAGAGTTCATCCTCGTTGTGCTGGAGCCGCTGAATGGTGAATCCTTAATTTAAAAGCATAAGCAGTAGCAGAAATGCTTGACAAGTCAGCTGCAGTATGTCAAGTGACACCTGAGCTCACACTACATGTGTTTTTGGTGAGAAAATAACTACTTTGTCAAAACTATGCTCACAGCACTGTCTCAATTTTATCCATATATTTTTCCACATTTTTGATCATTTATGTGTTCTGCTTATGTGCTATTTTCTGTCTGATATCCAGGTTATCATTTGGAAAGGAGACTGCCCATGCTGATCAGCATTCAGCACCATTGTTTGACTGTGAGACCCAGTTTGACATGTGAATTCTGTGTGCATCTAGACACACACATGACCTTGAAGCCAGATGGGAAAAGGACATTATTAATTCAGCCAGGGATGATATGTACATTCTCAATTAATTAATGTACAATTCTGGCTTCCCTCAATACAACTTAAGACAGTAGACAGCTGAAGTGTAGAAGAAATTTATTGCAGATGTGATTTTTCCTGTGATGAGTGCTTCATAATGTCTCAGTGGTAAGATCAAAGTTCCACTGCAGTCCAATGCCTGTGCTTTGTTCCTGCACACAAGGCCAGCTCTAAACTTGTTCCAGAAGTGGGATAATGAAAGTGCTTATCTGAGGGCATTTCCTTAGCTGAAATTTCATACAGAGAAGCTTCTCTGAGAAAAGATGTGATGTTTTCATTTGTGAGACTGCATTTACCCTGTGTGTTGGACAATGGTTGCAGGAAAGTTGCTAAACCCCTTTGTTTATACTGCTAATATGAGAACTTTATTATTATTATTTTAATTTTAGAGGATAAATGCAGAGAAAAACAAAACCATCATTCTTTTCTGAGAAATACACATGGAATGTATCTGAGAGAGGTCCTTGAAAGCTTCAGAATGATACTGTGATACTAAAGCCAAGAGCTATTTTCCATTATTTAATATTAATTGTATATTCTGTAACTGCACACAGTGCATCTTCTGGGCTGTTGTTTACAGAGAGAGGGAAACCCCTCTAGAATCAATCCTTCACAAAATGAAAAGTCCTTGTGACAAGGACTTGACCACTCTACAAAAATAGCTGTGAAATGTTACTGTATTTTGGTTTTGACACTGTGATCATATTTTTCTAGTACCAAGCAAAACAAAAGGCAAATTTCTCTAGAACAAAGTATTTTGCTTATGCATACATGGAAAGAGTTGTGTCATGCAAGAAAAACTACAACTTACCAGGAATTTCAAGGGTTATGCTACACAGGGTAAATCTAAAAACTGCTTGATGTCTTGTATGAGCTTAAATATCTATAAATTGAATAAGGGAATAGAATGGATGTTGATGCCTTGCCTTTATAGAAAAATACTGTTGTTATAATAAAGTATTTTCTAATATGTGTTCAAAATGAGAATAAAATAGGATCTCAAAATATACTTAATTCCTGTCAAAGGCTTAGAGTACCCAAAAAAGCTGCAAGATTTTTCAAGTGCAAGTTGTTTTGCCATGAATGCTCTTTAAAAGCATTGGGTTTGAAATCTGCACCCAAATATTACATATGAAGTCCCTACGTATATTTTTTTTTGCCAAACATCAGTGGACTTTGTAAAGGATCAAGAAGCAATTAAAAAAATCTCTGTGATATACTTACTCTTATCCAAACTAATGTTGAATTTTACACTCTGCAGAGTGGCAAAAACAAGCTATAAAAAGAAATAACAGCTCTAGACCAGAGGCTTCTGTTACTTCAAATCTCACATTGTTAAATTACTGTTTAGGGAGGATGGGAGAGTTCTAGAGCCATTAAAAGCACATTAAATGATCCCATTTGGCTAAAGTGTAGAAACGTGACCTCATACACTTCTATTTTTATTATGGCCATCCTTGTGCTTGAGAGGTTGATGTGTGTGTTGCAGAAATACCAAGCTGCAAAGAACTATCACAAATAAAGGGGCTGATGAATTGCTAAGAAAGCTCTTAATGACAGCTTCTGTACTGAATAGGGTTTGGGCTCCTGTTTGGATGTCAAAAGCGTAACTGAGCTACCTGAAGAGTGGCTTTTTGGTGTGGATTACACGTGGCATTAGAAATGCTTCAAAATCTCTGTATCAAAGATGCTATTTTTGTCTTATGCTTATCAATATTCATGACCACTACTCCTCCCCATGTGATTTATGAGAACAATCACAAGGGACTACAGTAAAGCTACTGCCTCCTGCCAAGATGCAAAGGCACAAAAATGTGGCAACATCTGTGTCTGGCAGGATAAATGCCACCCATCAGTTCTAATGTGAAAAGAAAGGGACTCTCCTGAAGCTTTCTAGGCCACCCTTGTGCCCAAGTCCCATCGCTAGTAATTGAAGAAAGGGCATTTGAATGTTCTGCATGGCATTGAAAATCTTAAGAAATAAGCACTCCAACCTTAGAAGGTGGGCTGGAACATCTTTTAATTATACCATGGCAGTAAGTCTGAACAACAGGTGTTATTCCATGTTGTTTGTCTTTTTTAAAAAAGACAGGTCACAGCTCTTTCATCCTCTGTACTTCTGAAGCACTGCTTTCTAAGAATCTCGTATTAAATGAAATTGCATTGAAAAACAAAATCTACCCAAAGCATCTAATCAATGTAATTGATTCCCTCAGTACTGTAACAGTATCAGTTAGAGTGGTCTAGCATTTTTTCCCCTGTTACAGAAGTACACTTTTACTTGGAAAAGTAAAAGCAATTGAAGCCAGCTTCTGTTTCACTGATAGCATGAAAAGAACATCTAAAGACAACAAACAGAACTTGTGGCCCTGGGTGATTTTGACCCTCATCATTCCAAGTAGCATGGAAAATATTTTTTCTAGCTTGTGAACATTGCTGAAAGGACAAATATTTTCCCCTGTTCTGCATCAGGTAATTGAGTTATTTGTAATTTCTATTTAAAGATGTTCTATTTTTTTCATTTTGAATGGACATAAACTTCTATAAATTGATTATTTACACATTTCTCTGCTATATTAAAGGCAAGGTCAGTACATGGAAATAATTCTTCACAGAAGTACTTTGCAGTCATGTCAGACTCCTTTTTGATAAGTGAATCCAGCAGATTCCTGTCAATATCTCATCTTAATGCATTTTCTGCAGCCCATAAACACTATCTGATGTGTCCTTAATGTCACCTCCCCATCTTTTCTACAAACTTCTAAATTAAAAGCACAAATACTCAGAGAGCACCACTTGATCCTAATTTCAGAGCCCAGAGAAACGTGTGCCCTGTGGGTCTCAAGGACTCTGTACATCAAGGAGAACACTCCACAGCTGTCTTCTGGCAGAAAGTGGTGATGTCAGAGTCACAGGAAAGAAAGCAAAGGGCAGGAAGATCCATGGTATGGTCTGCTTATCCCAGTGGGTTATAACCCTGTCAACCATTAAAAATGAAGGAAAGGAAAAAAATTACTTTATTGCATGGACACCTTTTTGATGGTATATATGTGGGTTGCAGCATGCGCTTGCTGAAGAAGAAAGGCAAAAACAAATATCCCCTCACGGGCTACCAGCTGCTTACCAGAATTTGTGTGCACCACTGCTGTGCTTTGCTGGTTGGTAATTATCAGACTAAGTATTTTTTTTTTTTTTTAGGTGGAAAGCACAGCCTATCAAAGATTACAAGAAAAATTATTTTGATGCATCTTAGTCCCCCGGCAGCTGAAAGAGACCTTGCAGTTTTTAAAGTCTTTTGGGTTTATGTTCCCATTCAATCAGACAGGAAACTTAAAAAGTAAGTTAATTTCTATCAAGAAAAGAAACCACAAAACCAAAAAAGAATTCTGGTTTTGTTTGGCTTTTAAAAGGTCAAAAGCAAACCCAAATTTTCCACTGCCAGTTTAAATTTTATTTATATTTCTTCCAGATAATCATTTGCAAAAAAAAATCCAACTAAACCAGATAGGTTCAGACACATCGTAAGGACCCCAAGTGAGACCCCATAAATGTGGGTGTGAATAAGTAACAAAGATGAGGATAAAATTCACCATCTCAAAATACAATACAAATACCCATTCATTCTGACACCTTGCATGAGTTCATATGAATGGTATACAGAGGAGTAGTCCCTCCCAACCATGCAGCACATTGCAGCAACGTGGCAGTTTATTTATTCCCAACTTCACTATTAGCTTCTTAATTTATGCAGTTGACACCAGCTTTGAGAGTTCCCCCATGGAAACACATTCTGCTGATGAGCATCTGAAGCTCAGGTGGGAAGAGAAGAACAGATCCCTGGCTGTAACCTCACATTCGGCCCAGTTCTAGATATTAGAATGAGTTCTTTGAATGACAAGCTTTTATAAACACTGGGCACACTAAGGTCATCAAGATAAACACTCTTAAATGAGTGTTCACATAAATCTGTCCTTGGCTTGGGCCCTGGTCCCTCTCCAGTGGCAATGACCAAATACTGGTGCAGCAGCTCCAGATGAAGGAAATCTCCCTGTTCCTCAGCTTATTTCAGTGAGTGACTGTACTTGGGGTGAATGCTTAACACACATTTCCCTACTCTGGCAACCTGAAAACATAAATTCTGCAAACTGCAGCATAAGCATTCTTCTGACTTCTCCTGGTAATTGGTTTTATGGATACTAAGAGCTGGACAAGCAATATAGCCTGCACAATTTATTGCTATAGCTAATTATTGAGAGTGTACACGTGCAGCATGGTACAAAGAAGGAAGGATATACAAGTGCACACATGTATGAAGTATCCCTCTATCCTTCTAATGAAAGCCCCAAACAAAATTTCCTGAAGTACTTCCAGTCAACATCTTAGAAAATGCAATCCAATCTTAACGCAGTCAGTACTCTCACAAAGTAATCTTTTATGGCCAGCTTAAAAGTATTTGGCTAGGCATCAGCACTTACATTTAAATACTCTGAACATTTTGAGCCACAAATTCTGAAATCGTTTAAACAAGGTGGAAAATTAATATTTTGATTCCTCACTGTAGGAAATAATGAAACTTCACCAATGGCTTGGTAAAAACCAGTCAGCTTTAGTTATGTCAATCAGAAATTATTTATCTCTTGTGCTTCTCACTCAAGCACAAGATCTGTCTTGAGGTTGGTTAGCAAGCCTGCCTTACCTCCACTGAAAAGGATGAAAGCTCAGTGATCAACAAACACCTATTTCATCTGTCTTCATTTTTTTGACCACAACCTGTTCTTCAATTAGCTTTTAAATGAAACATTTGTTTCCCCAATACCAACAGATCTACAACATGTAGAATTAGTTGAATTAATTAGTCAAATTAGCAACAGGCAAAATCATCATGCTAAGATGTAAAACCTATTTATGGGCCAGACTGAAAGCTCAATTAAGTTAATTACTGACTTAGCATTTAATTCAGCATGCCTCAGTCCACCCCTGTGTTTGGTTTAGGACCAGTTTCCCCTCTGGGATTTGGCACTGGCTCAACAGCCACACGAAGAGGGAGAGTTCCAGCCCCTGGGGAATGTGTGCTGAGACTTTCCAAAGGAGCTGCAAGGCAGACTCCTCTGTGCACGCAGGTGAACCCACAGAGGATGATGTCTTTTGGAAGTCAATCAATGCTGGAAAAGGAAGACAGCCACTGCTGCTGGCTGAGAATGGCTTCCCTGACAAATTCTATTATTCTCATCAGGATGAATGGACCTTGGAAGTCCCTTCTACTGCAATGCACGTGTTTTTTCTGCCACAAAACTGCCAGGACAGGGTCATGTCTGAAACCCCCCGGGATATTGTCTGATTTCATACATATGCTTGAGGGAATCCTGCTGCTTTCAGCAGCTCTTGGTGTGGGACAGAAGTGATTGGATCATTGTTTGAGAGGCAGTACATTTACCACAGAATGATGTGGGTTTGAAAGGACTTTAAAAGATCATCTAGTCTAATCCCTGTGCCATGGGCTGGGGCACCTTCCATTAGATCTTCCACTAGAACTTCCACTAGACCTTCAGAGCCCCATCCAATCTGGCCTTGAACATTTTCAGGGATGGAGTTATCCACTTCTCTGGGAAACCTGTACCCGTGCCTCTCTACTCTCACAGTCGATATTTTGTTTTCAATATCCAGTCTAAATCCACTCTTTGTTAATTTGAAACTATTTTCCCTTGTCCTGTCACTCCATGCACTTGTCTTTAATTGACAGCTGTTGTAGCAAAACCCAGTTCAGTCTCTTTGAACTTCAGAGGGACCTGAACTTTACAGCTTGGTACTTATGTGGCTCACTAAGCTTTTGGAACAACAACAAAAGGATAAATGATCCTATTTTCAAACTAACATTCTCAGTATGGCTAAATCAGTAAGTAATGGCTTGCAATGCCTTGGATTCTCAACTGGATTTATTGCAGAGCTGGGAAGATGGCTTGGCCGTGGCTTTGCTTTGTTACAGGTAAACCAGAGCTGCTGTGTGTATGCTCCAAGGGCTGTGCTGTAAGGATAGCAAGCATTAAAGGGAGTTGTCAGTCAGAGGAAGGAAAATTACAAATATGAGCAGCAAAACTTAGCTGCAGCTTGGGAAGAAAGAAGGGGGTACATACAGTTGCTCTAAACTAATAAATTAATCCACCATCTGCTTTCTCTTCCCTTCCAAACTATTCATCTGTGTGCCCTTTTTTAGTTAGTCTCACTTTTCCATCCATCTGTCTGCGTGGATCAAGTCAGTTTATTATGAAGGTAATTATTATCATCAATATAGCAGTGCTTCAGCGCATATTAATACCTGAAAAAGACTGAAGCAGAATGTAATAAAGGGTCATTGGATAAGGTGTTCAAGCAAGGATTAGCACAGTGTGAAACTGGTTCATTGAGGCAATGCCATGGGAAGCATGAGGCTCCTGCACACATCTCCCATCAGCACCCTGGGGTGCAGAAAGCCCATGCAGAGAAGTTCCTTCTGCTTCAACTGCTGTGGCTGCAGCAAGTTCTGCCACCATTCCTGTAAGTCTCCTCCTTCATGGAAATGAGTTTGCTGCTTACACCAGAGAAAAATGATGCTGTCCCTCCTCTTCAAACCTGGAGTCAGATATTTTTCAGACATGCAGATTAGGTTGTTACAAGGATTTTGGCTTCAGCAGATGCAAAGAAATGCTTGGTACAATTCCAGAAGAAAAGTCACCCTTCAATAGGGTAAACACTTCTGAAAATCAAGTGCCTATTTTCTGCTGGAGTCAAGTGGATCCCTATATGAATTGCTCAAAAATTGCATCACCCAGACTAGTCTGGTCTCTGCTGTGCCAGGCGTTCTGTGTGAGTGTTGTGTGTTGTGTGTCATGATCACATACAAAACATTCAGCCTCTGCCAGAAATCTCCCTCAACATCAAAGTTGTCATCTAGCAGAATAATGGTGAGTCTGGAGACTATGAGGGGCAGGTGTTGGGTAGCACAAACATAATGGGATGTGTCTCAATCAATCAGATCAGGCATCTTGCACCCAGATAATAAATATCCACTGCACCATTTGATGCCAGCTCATTGACATAGAAGAAAACATTTTGCTTGTTTGGGCAGTTGGAAGAGCAGTTGTGAATCTTCTAATTTCTTTCCAGCCTGGAGTTCTTCTGATGTGAGTGAAAAAGTGGCAGGCCAAAGGTGGGGCAAACTTGGAGTCCCTAACCATGGAGTTAGTCACCCTTTTTGCCAGCTCCTTACACAGAAGGGTAAGATAGGATTTTCAAGCTACCCACCTCCAACAGTGGGGTCTTTGTAAACCTACTGCAACTACAAAGTGTGTCGTCCCTGCATTTCTTGCTTTCAAGTGTTTGAGTCTTTGCAGCAGCTTCTCACGCTGCTTCATGTAAACAATATTGTATTCTTAGAATTTATCTGTATGTTTTGCATTCTTGTTCTCTGAGAGAGAACTTGACTGATGGTCATAGTGACCAATGGAGTCAGGAGGTTGTAACCTCTTTGGGCCAATCTTGGCCCTCTGTACAAAATGTATATAAGCCTTTGGAGTCAGATAATAAAAGAGCATTCCATGTTTCGCCAAGCTGCTGCATGCTGTCCTCTGTGAAGGTCCACACCACGTCACAACGTGTTGCCCCTCTAAAGACGTGGGGTAACAGTAGTGGACTGCAGAAGCCACTGAAAACAAGCAGTGTTATAAATGCTTTATGGCCAGTTGCAAATTAAGTAAGAACTTTGGGAATTGTAGATGAACACAAATTTCTGGTCTGATTCTAGAAGAAGAGAACAACAATGTCATGAACAATTATATTGCCTGACTGGAACCACAGAAATTGTGAGAGTGATAGAAAAGATGCTCCACCACTGTTTTCTTGTCTTTCCCCTACTATTGGTAAGCTTTTCAGCCTCAGCCAGTGGAAATCAGCTGGGTAAGGTCAGCTGAAATCAAGTATGAGACTAGCTTTGCTTTTCAAGGAAATGTAATGGAAAGGGCCTGGAAAGTGGGGATATGATGTCTTTTGGAAATGACTGTTCTTCTTTGTCCTGAAGCTTTTCAGTGTCACGCTTTGTCTGGAACCAGGTTTCAAAATATATGATGGAGTAATTGCTTTGTGCCACTGTTTTTCTAACATAAATCCATGGTGTAAAGTTCAAGGGCATAATAGTGTTTTCTCAAAGGTAAAAAAACCTTGGAGCAGTCTGGAAATGTTCTGGTGCCAGAGTGAAAAAACCATGGAGGAGTCTGGCAGTTCAGCAACAGCAACAGTTTTGACAACTGCCAAAGAAGGTAATAAAGTATACATGAAGGATGCCCCATTCCTGGAATAATTCAAGGGCAGACTGGATAGAGCTCTGAGCAGTCTGCTCTAGTGGGAGATGNAGATCCCAGGGCTGGCACTGCAGACAAAGGACTTGGCTGGAATCAGAAACTCTACTGGAGCAAATGGGAAAATGGATACCTGTAATGCTTCCCTCTGACAGCACATGAGATCAAGGCTCGACATCTGCACAGTGCTGTTTTAAAGCTCTTATCAATCTCCTGTGTC
>VWZU01012976.1:124750-137252 GCA_013397095.1 Sterrhoptilus dennistouni
AAGGAAGGAAGGAAGGAAGGAAGGAAGGAAGGAAGGAAGGAAGGAAGGAAGGAAGGAAGGAGGGAAGGAGAGAAAAAAGAGGGAAAAAAGGAAAAAGAAGTGAGAAAAGAAAAAAGGAGAAAAGGAGGAAGAGAGACAGGGAGAATGGAGGGTGGGAAGAAGGTAAAGAACAGAGGAAGGGATGAATTTTTAATAAAATGCTTCCCCAGTTTTTAATCTAATGCCACTTCCAAGAATCAGGTTGCTGCCTAGGTCAGCTGCCAGCCCCAAGGGCAGTTTCAGCCGCCCAAGGGTAAATCAATAATATTAAAAAAAATGTGAAGAAAAAGGTCTTGAAAAGGGTAAACAACGACTTTGGTAAATGCAATGCAATGCAATTCAATGCAAAAAAAAAAAGTTTATTAAAAATAACATACATAAAGGGCTTAAAGGGTGTCTTCTAAAAAAAATCAGGATTAATTATATTGGTGCAACTGCAAGCAGAAATTCTGAGGGTAGATTTGCTCAGACTATAGCTGAGCTGAAAGCTTTCTGGGAAGCAGCTGCAAAAGAGGCCAGATTGCCTTACTTAAGAGCTTGCACCACAGTTTCAAGACTGTCTCTTTAACAGTGAGTGTTTTGCTGATTAAAGACCTGTGGGAATGAGTGGAAACTGATGCCTGTGGAAAAAAATTGACTAAAGCCTGATCTAAACAAGAAAGGGGAGGTATTGGGTGACTCTGGCAATGACACAGAGATGTCCCTTTCAGTAATTGTATGAACCTTAATGGGCATTGATCCTGACATTGAAATATTTTAAAGATACATTATTTGTTTTATAAGTGCTATCTACTTAGCTGCTTTTAGAACTGTAAAGACAGGTAATCCAAAACTCTTCAACTGTTTTGACAGGTAAAGACAAAAAAGCAAACAAGTAAACCTCCTTGTGAAGTGGCATTTAATAAAACAATCCCTGCTCTGTGGTGTACTTGGAAATAATTTCCACTTTGTTTCCAGTCCCTTTTTCCTGTTCGATGTCTGCAGGCTAAGATTGAATTGTATTCTCCATCATTAGGGATGCAGATAGGGCCGGGTAGGGAGGAGGGGAAAAAAAGCACTGAAAACAAACCGAAGAAAAGATATTAACGTGAAGAGGAGACTAAACAAGAGTTAGACCCTGTTCTTACTAATTTTTAAAGAAAACAAAAAAAATTCTCCTTAAAGTCTTATAATCCAGGAATTGAACATCCCAATAAAATAACGTGTATGCATGTGGCTGAGCTTCAGCATGAATTATGGTGTCATGGTTTATGCCATGACATGGATTTTGCCCCTCAGCAGCTACTTATGCCACATCCATACAGAAGCAGATATTATAGTATCAGTGCACCTTTGCTGTTGTCTGGAAATTACTACATGGCCTAATGCCACTGCAAGCTTTTGCAGAACTGTTTTATTCCTTATTGATTAAACATAAATTATTGAGGAACGTAACTGAGGAAACTCCAAGGGAGTGGAGATGATGGTCTCTGTGACTAGAGGCTGTCTGTCACTGAATGTGATACTTCTGACCTGATAATTTGATATAATGCTTATAATCCAGGATACTGCTCTAGGAGTTTATCATTTGGAATCACAGAAGCATTGAATGGTTTGGGTTGGATGGCTCTTACGATCATTTGGTTCCAACTACCACCACTGTCCAGTACCCCACCTTGGGGCCACCCACTAGATTAGGTTGCTCAGGGCCCCATCCAACCAATTTTAGGATTTAGGATTCAGGACTAAGGATCTACTTTTGTTGAGTGCCCCACTAGACACACTTGAGAGGGAGTGGGAGAATCCATGTACCAGAAGGAGAACAGATGAATCTTGAGGGGGCAGCAGCAAGCGTAGTTTTTACATTCAGTTGTACCTTTGCAAGAAAAGGGAGGAGGGGAAGTCACTGAAGCTGGAATTCAAATGGCTTTACACCAGTCCAAGTTGATTTTATTTTTAATTTTTATTTTTACAGGGAAACCCTGTGGGAAGCAATATTCCAGTAGGGTCCTGTGGGAAAGTGATTCCTCTAGCAAGTATTCTAAAACATACTGACTTTTTGATAATGAATAGTGTTTTGCTTCACATTTTTGAGTTGCACATATATGAGCCCTTGTAATCACCACAGTTTTGGTTACAAAAGAAAGTGGACTTTTTAGGGAATCCTCGAGGATACAAGGTGATACATTCTCAGTAATTCAGTCAGAAAATCTCTGACCCTAACCCTGGAAAACATATTGTGCTTGTCCTCCTGAGGCATAGGATTTCTTCCTTTCACCCTAATGTACCCCTCTGACCTTTTAAACTTGTCTACAAGAACATGCATATTGAAATATATGCTGCAGGTCTGGGATGCTGGACCAGCTTCAGTAGCTGGAGGCCATTAGCCACTGTGGCTGACATTGTGTTTCCATTCCACATTCATCCCTTTTTCACAGCATTAAGAATAAACAGAAGTGGGGATGCAGATGTTACCAGCTGTGCCAGCAGAGGCTGTGTGCTCCAGGCACTTCCTACGCTGTAGCTCAGACCCAGGTTTGAATGTTGGAGGCAGAAAGACAGAGAACAACTTAGCTATGTGAGCAATCAATTCTTGGTTTATTGGAGAGAATTTAGGAAGATGCTGCTTTCCATAAAATTGGGAGTGTTAACTTAGGGCTTGAAGTGAAATCTCATTAGATATTTGGGCTTGATGGTGAAAGACAGTTAATAAAAATTTGTGACTTCTACCTTCTATAATGAACAGCAATTTTTAGTGCTCATACTGTTAAGCTACCTAAAATTTCCATTATTCAATGAAGACTTTATTATCAGACTGCTAAGATGTCTTTTTGTCATTGTACTGATTTTAATCATGAATTAGAAGAGGCAGCTTTCAGCTGCAAAAGCTGAAATGCTAAAGAAAAGCATGTGGTGGATGTGCCCAAGTTTTATAACACAGTAGCTATAAATTATCAAACCTATAACATACATGCATTGCTTTGGAGTCAGAAGGATTTTCAAGTAATGTTACATTCTTCTCGGTATGCCAAGAAAGTAAATTTACCTTCCCACTGTTCTTTGGTAACTTCCCATCTATTACTGCCTATTGAGCTCTCAGCTTACCTGGACAAGTTTTGTTTTGCAGGTTCAAAGGTTACCATTCAGTCCTCAGAGTGCAGCACTCAGAATAATTCCACCAGAAAACTGGTCCTGTTGCTCCCCAATGAAACTCCTTAACAAAGCATTACGTAGTGCGAACAGTGAACACCGGCTGTGATGAATGCTGAGATTGTGCACCACTTCAAATACTCGATCACGCAGTGAAACCAGCAAATCTAAAATGAATGTTAAGGTACTCAAACACTACTGTAAGCAGACAACAGCATGTGAAGAAAACCTGCATATAAATTTAATTTCTACAGATGAAATGGCTTAAACCAATGTAGATAACTCAAGAGAAGTGCCAGAAAGTGCCAAGGAGCTGAAAGAAAATGAAACATATTTCTCTTGGAAGCTGTGGGAAATCCTTGCAATTAGAGCTCCAGGTCACAGTGATTCTTCTTGTAGAACCTGATTTTTCTCTTGGAAGCGCTCCTCATTGTGGTGCTTTACTCTTGCAAAATTACTGCTGTTCCCGGCATTTGCCATCACCCCTTTCACCAATGTCAACTCTTCAGTATTACTTACCCATTCAGCAGTATTTGGACTTCTACAGTGTTTATAATCTTTGTCAGAACAAAGGAAAGAGAATAATTTACTTACGCTGTGGTTCTTCTTCATTTCTAGTCAATGTCCCTTCCATGCTACTTGGCAAGCTGTCTTTTTGATCATTAGAGTTGATCCAAGCTGATCTTGGACATCCAGAGTGGCTCCATCCGACCTTTTATCCACCCAGCCATACTCAGAGACTGATCTAACCTTTAGTGAATATTAAGCTGCCTCAGGGAATGCAAATTTATGTTGTCAGGAAGGCTTCCCTATGGATCTGCTGAAGATGCCCAGGTCCCAGTTGTGTTTCAGCTTTGGCTCTGATGAACATAAAACTTCTTCCATGACAATCTCTGCCAAAATTCTCAAGGTGTCCTTTCTGTGGCATGGAGGAATTATATATATATATCAATCTCTCTACTGGCAACAGGGATATCCTGTAAAACCTGTGACTTGGTAACTTGGGTTGCAAAATTAGTCTTATGTTGATTTACTTGAATTTCCTAAACTGGCTCTTCCTTCCACTTGCAAAAGTATATCTATCATTTATTAATAGTCAGCATAGTAATAAGAACTCTCACCTTTCCAGTAATTTTTTGCCAGTATTGTTATCCTGAAAGCAAAAAGCAAAAGCCAGTGCTCTGGAGTTAGTAAATGTTGACAGGCAACACCAAGCAAAAGTATCCAAACTCTCTTTTCCCAAAGATTTCTTTTTCTAACTGGATCTGGGAAAACAGCTTATTGGTCTGATGGGTCAATACAGGCAGTTTGACAAACCTGTTTCTACTTGTTTCAAAACCCAAATGGTGTATTTCATTGGGGGGAAAGGAGTGAGCAGCATGAAAATGTCACCAATTTTGGGAAGAGATGAAGAATTGTTTTAAATATGTGTCATGCCTAGGAAGAATCCCAGTGGCAGGATCTTTAGAATGAGGTAATCTTTAAGGTCCTTTGCTTTAAGGTCCATTCAAGAATGAGTCATTGAAATGCCATGTGTTAGACTGGAGAAATGCAGGTCCCCCACATATGAAGCAGCCCTGGTCCTATGACTCTTCTGACACAGTGATTTGCTGCAAATTGACTTTCATGATGACAGGAATCTCTGTGAGCTCTCTTTCTCACATTGCCGGGTATCATTTTCCTTTTGTCTTCGATGGGGATATCTGCTTCTCGCTCCCTTGTGCAAAAATTCAAACAGGAGCTTTGCTGTGCAAATACCTGACTAATGAAAACCCTGGTACTTACATGCAGCCTTGACACCATGAAAAGTCATGAAACAAGAAAAGAAAGTTTTGGGAAGACAGACTGTCTTTTCATTAGGACAATGGTAAAAAAAGACTTCACTCCAGAAGAGGATTAAGGACAGTTGATAAAATCATAATAACAAGTTTTTAGGCAGCAAAGTGATCAAATGGCCTAGTTAACAACCGAAGTAATTGCTTTCTGTTTGTCTAAGCACAGGCTGCGTCTGCTATGTCCTATAAAGAGTAATTGCAAATGGCATAATTATAACCTCCAGTCTCCCGAGACATCATTGAGAGTGAGGTTGTATGGTGCCTTACCCATGATGAAAAAGCGTATGTTTTAATTTGAGAGCACTATACTGCAGCTGCTGCCTTCCTGAAGGTCACTGGGAAGTGGTCAATTCAGTGGCAGGATAGTTTAAGTTCTCAGTGAGGTTCTTAGTTCTTCTTCCAAGATTTACTCAATATAGCTGATGCTGTGAGCATGTGATAGCCACCCAGCAGAAAGGATGTATAGACGCTGCAGCTGAGAGTCAGGTATGAAGAGGAAGGTATGCAGAGTAAGTAGATTAATCCTTTATGAATCTTAATTATTTTAGGAGCATCAGTGACTTAATCAGGATGACCATGTAAAGTATTTCACCAGGTTTATGAAACAGAGACACTACTTTTTTTTTTCATTTTAAGTATAATGGTAAACAGTGAGGAAGGGAAAGAATTCAGTCCATCTTTGCAACACCTCCTTCCCCCAGTCTTTTGTCTGTGACTCATAGGGAATGAGCTGCTCTGTGCTGCTGCTGTGCATTTAACAGAATCCCTTTCTTTGTGTGCCACGTGTCTCCCAATTTTAGGAAAAAAAATTACTACCACATAGTGCATCCCCATGTGCACATATTAGATCAAAGCAGCAAATCAAATTACAGTTTATTGGAGTGCATATAAGAAAAATGGGGGATGAGAACAGTGTAGGAAGAAGAAAGACACAGGACAGTTATTCCCATAAAAGATGCTGGTTAAAACAAATTTATGCTACTAGGAAAGGAAGGAAAGGCAAAAGTATTATCTGGGAAAAGTTGGGGAAAACTGGGTGTTGATCATACTCTAGGATGATGTTTACAATGAAACATTTTAATCCAAGAATATTATCTCTTCCTCGTGCTCCCCAGATTTTAATTCAGCATCTTCTTGACTAGCCAGTGCTCTGTTTCTGCAACAGGAGGTGTCTGCTAGGGTACAGCACCTTTCTTGCCCTCTCTAATGTGTTCTGGTGCTACTTTCATGAAAAAGGTGTATTTCTGAAGCCTTTGCTTGTTTCTGACTTACTTCCCTGCTTACTGATTTATGTATTCTCCAGGCTACAGCTTGGCCTTCCCAGTTTCTCAGGCATAGAAGTTTCCATGGTAACCTCGTGAGTGAAGGTAAAACCGTAGTGGAAATCAGTGTTCAGCCAAGGAGCTGCCGATGTACAGGAAAACTGCTCAGGACCAGATTAGGAAACATTCTGGCATGGTAAGTGCAGATCCCATTTGGGGCATTTGTGGCTTTCTCAGCTGCCCTTTTTTACATTTCCTGCCTTTTCCCTGTTGCCCTGCTGCTTCATCTCGCCAGACCAGTGTAGTACCCCAAAGTATACTGTGATAAAACACAGGATGTGGGTGTCGTGAGGCTGCCCTGCCAAGCCTGCACCATCATCCCTGGAGGATTTATTGCTGTGGCAGCTAGGGGAGCATGTAGGATCATCCATGAATGGCAGGGAGAAGGAACTCTGCTGACCTGAGATATTCTAGAACACGTGGTTTTATTGCAAGGGTTGTGGGTAGAAAGGGCCTGCCTTCAGCCACCAGCCTCGGCTGAAGGGAAGTCCCAAAGGGAGAGGGAGAAAGAACAAGAGGGTAAGAGCTAAGAGAGAAGGGAGAGAGAGAGGTGGGAGCAAGAGAGCCAGAGGGAGGTGGCAGGGGTCAGAGTGCAGGGGGAAGAGAGCAGAGGTAAGAGAGCGACAGAGAGAGGTCCTTGTTACAATACATTATATCTTCTTTTGCGTTGAATATTCTAATTTACAGTGACCAACCAATACAAGACACAAAATCCTATAGAATCTACANCATTGACCTTTGGATCCCTTAGCCAGCAGAAAGGTATTGTTCAATCAAAAGGGATTCTCCTTCAGCTGGCTAGGCTATTGTCTTTAGGTTATATAGTAACTAAGACTCGGTATCCTACAACTCAAAGTAAGCTTCCATTTCTATTTTGATTATAGGTTTCATATTTTCAGACTCTTTTGCTAAGCAATCATATTTATAAGTTTTCCCTGATTCATCTTCCCCAACAGGAGCAGAAATAGGGAGATGAGCCCTTCAGCTGGCACTACCACTCCTGCTGAATTGCAGCTTGTCAGTTCAGCCCAAGTCTGGACTCTGGTTTCATTTTGGACGTGAACACAGGTTCAGAGGTTGTGATCTGTCACCTTGCAGCAGCGTACAGCAGGAGCCAGTCATCTTGTTTCAGGTGTTTGTACTCCTCCCAATAAACTCACTGGATCATCCACTCTTTACAGATAGCCATGAATGTTAAAAATATTCTTACACAGTCATAAAATAATTTGGGCTGGAAGGAACCTTTAGAGGTCTATTATTCCAACCCCCCTGCCATGGGACAAGGACACTTCACTAGTTCAGGTTGCATGGACTCCCATCCACACTGACCTTGAATATTTCCTGGGAATGGTCACCCACAGTTTCTCTGACAAATCCGTGCACCTTTTTCACCATCCACATCATNGCATGGACTCCCATCCACACTGACCTTGAATATTTCCTGGGAATGGTCACCCACAGTTTCTCTGACAAATCCGTGCAACTTTTTCACCATCCACATCATAAAAAATATTTTTCCTATATCTCGTCTAAATCGACATTCTTTTAGTTTGAAATTATTAGTTCTTGTCCTATCCCTGCAGGCCCTACTAAAGTCAGTCCTCATCTTTCTTACAAGCCCCATTTAAGTACTGAGAGGCTGCAAGAAGGTCTCCCTGGAGACTTCTCCCGGTTGAATAATCCCAACTTCCTCTTCCACAGCTTTGCCACAGCTTGAAGAGAAAGTGTATGTGGATTTGGAGCTGTATTTCCTAGTGCTTCTGCTCTCAAGAGTCACTGCAGTCTGAGCACACAGCCTGCCCAGCATGGTAGGACTTTGTTGGTCAAGCTTTGATTTTTCAAAGGTGTTTGTTTGTTTGTTTTGTTTTTAATACACTGGGAACCCAAAAGGATGGAAGACTCTATTAAAACATAAAAACAGCCCAGACTGTCCAAGTGAAACTTGGTAGCTGCCCCACAGCAAAACCTGGCACAGCGACACCACCAATAAGAGAGAGATGAGAAACTGGTAATTATCCACTCCAGTTGCAGTGCCAAGCAGACCTACTCGGTTACAGAATCATGGAATCATTTAGGTTGGAAAAGACCTTTGAGATCATCAAGTCCAACCTATTGATCCAACACCACCTTGTCAACCACATCATGGCACTGAGTGCAACATACAGTCCTTCTTCAAACATTTTCTGGGACTATGACTCCACCACCTCCCTGCACAGCCCCTTCCAGTCTTATCACCCTTTCTGTGAAATTTCTTCCTAATGTCCAACGTAAACCTCTCCTGGTACAGCTTAAGGCTGTGTCCTATTATCTTTTCTCCCTTGCAACCTGGGAGCAGAGCCTGACTCCCACCTGCCTGCACCTGCCTGTCAGGGAGTTGTAAAGAGTGATAACATCTCCTCTGAGCCTCCTCCAGGCTGAGCTCCCCCAGCTCCCTCAGCTACTCACAGGACTTGTGCTCCAGTCCCCCCTCCAGCCTTGTTTCTTTTCTCTGGACATGCTCCAGCCCCACAGTGTCCTTCCTAAACTGAGGAGCCCAGAACTGGACACAGCATTCAAGGTGTGGCCCAACCAGTGCCAAGTTGCTGCCCTGGTCCTGCTGGCCACAGTATTTTCAATACAAGCCAGGATGCCAATGGCCTTCTTGGCCACATGGACTCACTGCTGGCTCATGTTCAGCAACTCTCTAGGTACTGACAGGAAGGTGAAGTTCTAAAAAGAACTGCTGCCTCTTTCCAAAATACACTTTTCCACACTTTGAATATTAGGTGGTTTCTTTAAAGCCCCGTGTATACTGATGAAGGTGACTGCAGCTCCTCAGGGACACCAGGGTTGTTCCCAGCTCTGGCTTCCTTACTGCTTGTCTGCTACCAGTGACAGATGTGCAATTAGTGGAAGAAGAACTGTGTTTAAACCTATTCTGAAATGTACTCTCTCATGAAACTCAAGAGTATTTTGCAGTAACAACACAAAGTCTTTATGCTTTTTCTGATTTTAGGAAATCGTTCAGCAGCAGCATTTTCAACAGTTATTTATAAAGATTATTATCTGCTTATTTGCTGATTCTCCTGCATGGTCTGCTGTTGGGGATTAGATTTCTTCCTTACAGAATTTTTTCCTGGTTCCTAAGTTGCTAGGAAACTAACTACTAGGTACTTACGGGTACTTAATGTAAAACAAAAGAAGTAGCCAAAGTCAGGAGAGGAGTGTAGCATCCAGATCTTACCTTTCTTTTGCCTCTGGGAGTTTCTCTCCGAGGGGAGAGATACCAGGAGATGTTTTGGGGCAGGAAAAAGGACAAGACTGGGGACAGCGGGGCTCGCTCTTGGCATCGGAAGGAGGAGGGTCAAGCTGTTGCTTACTACAAGGAGAATTCACTGTCATCATCAGAGCCCAGTCCTAGGGATCTACCACCACGATCCGCTCCTGTTCCCGGGAATCCTGAGCTGCCTTTCCCTGCCCTGCTGGAGCCGCCGCTTCTCCGCCCTGCCCGGGGCCTTTGCTCCGCTGTAGCCCCGCAGCCCCTGCCCTGCCGGGACATCCCCACGGCTCCAGCTGCCACCCAGGAGCTTCTGATACATCTCATCCACCGGCCCGGGGCTGCTGCTCATCCCTGCCCTTCCAGCTGGGTGCTCCTCAGAGCCCTGCAGGGGCACAGGGCTCAGGCTGCCCCAGGGTTTGTGGGGCAAAGCCTCTCCTCCATCCCCTCCCGTCTCGGCCGTGAAGGCCCTCACGGGGTTCCTGGTCCTGTTTTGGTGTTAATGCCAGAGTTATTGCTGTTTGTTTGCCTTGTTACACATACTAGTAAAGAACTGTTATTCCTACCCTCATATCCTTGCCTGAGAGCCCCTTAATTTCAAAATTATAGTAATTCGGAGGGAGGGGGTTTACATTCTCCATTCCAAGGGAGGCTCCTGCCTTGCCTAGCAGACACCTGTCTTTCAAAGTAGGACATCTCCTTAAACTCACAAATCTAGACTACTCTTAAGGAAAAAACATTAAGAATTTGTGGAACTCTAGGGAAAATGGGGAGTCATCCAATTTATTTTAACTGTAATTCTTAGTTCTCTGTACTCTTTGCCAAAGGCAAAAGCAAACCTAATTGTGGAGCAATCTGGGAATATCCTGGAATATCCCGTTCCCTGCCTCTGCAGAGCTGGCTGCCAGCTACCAGCAGACATCACCTACAGGCATGCCTATTTTTGGAGATCTCTTTTGTTGTGGAAGCAAGTAATCAAGGTAAAGAAGGACAGTCTTCGTATTCTGAAATGTACTTCTAGGAATGTCCTCACCAAACTGTGAAAGCAGTACTTGGGCTTGATTTCTCACTACAATAGGGTTACTTCAGATGCAGTAACTGGCTAAGCAGCTCTGAAGAGGGATGGAGTGCTAATAACTTTCAAACTTTCTCATCATTGAACCCACTTCTTTGCAGAAAGGGAGAGGTCAAACAGCTCTGACATTTTTCAGCACACAGTAAAATATCTGACCATGTGAGAGCAAGGCAGTGAGAAAGACTTGCTATGGTCAGTTGGGGAAAGGCTAGAGCAGAATCTCTCTAACAAGAACATATATAAATTGAAAGAAAATGATGTCTCTGAGATGTTTTATGAATGCTTTGTTATTCACTAGTTCTGTCCTACCAATGCATGATGTATTTGATCTGCATTTGGTATTATCCCACAACTGACACAATGAAGAATCACTAATACACTAAGCTGAAAACTTGTGTCTCCATCTGCTAGGGATTAGCTTCCAGAAAAGAGAGCTATTTTTTGCATTAAATGCTAGGATAGCAATTACTTCTTACAATAAGGGCTAGAAAAATCAGGCTACATTTTGCTCCTCTGAGGAGTAACAGGTTTCTCACTGTCATTGCTCTGATTACTTGATCACAAACTGCATTTCTGTAGCTCTCTTGATGTCTGCCCTTAAGCCATCTTGGTAAAAAAAGCACAAAACATTGTGTGATGCAACTTGGAGAGTGCAAAGCAAGGATTTGATTTTAATTATTTTGAGTATAGATTTATGCAACTGACATCTCTGATGACAGAGATAGAAATACACCAAAAATCTGACAGAGAGGCGTGCACTGAGGTAGGCATACATCAGTGTATTCTTTTGTCTCCATCTTTACACTTTATGTTGCATTGGGAAGAGGTGTGTTGCAGAGACACTCCTGGGAGCAGGACTAAAGGACCACTGACTTTTCAGTCTGGTCTTCATTTATGTTTGTAAGAAACACAGGTGCAAGCCATCATCATTTTGACAGCATCATGTGTATCAGCACTGGTAGAAAGTCACAGGTGTCAGGGCAATGGGGATTTTGCCTACAGATTTTGAATTATTCTCCCTAGACACAGTCTGTGAAGGTTTCTCTTCTCAGATTCAATATCTCATGGATACCAGGTCACTTGTAGTAGCATTTTGTTCTCACTTGATCCTCTCTGCCTGGATCCTAAAATTAGAGAAACAAAGCCTGATAGAGATCTGCCTCCTCAGAATGTTTCTTGATTTGCTCCGGCATGCACCAGCACTTAACCTCAGCAATGGAAAATCCTAAGCAGTTTGTCAGTTTTTGCACAAAAGCTGCTTTACATGGCGTTCTGTGTTTTTTCTTCTTTCTGGCCCCTTCTTGTGGAAGTTTGCTGTAATATCTGTAAATAAACGTGCAGTTAGAGCCTACACTGAAGCTGCATGAAGCTTGAAGCCGTTTATGGTACTAACAAACACTTTAACTGTTTCCTAATCAGTGTTCTTCCAACCTTAGCAGCCAATTAAGACACCACACACAGTACATGTGCCGATTTCCAGAATGCCTTTTCTGTGATGGAATTAACATAGCATGCAGGAAATGCCTTGTGAAAAAATAATCTGTTGTCATGGCATTACATTTTCATCCATTTCTGCAGATTTATGTGACCATCTTACTGCCTGGAAAGATACACAAGCCTGAAAGGGAAACCTTCCTTCTGAACCTCAGCTCTGATTTTCGTAGCTGCTCTGTACTTTGGCAGCTGCAGCAGGAGGTTATGTGTCCCTGCTGCTTTGTCTGAAGCCTGCCAAAATTTCCCTGATAATTGAGGTATGGAGCTGGATTCAGGGGTTTAGTTGGGTTGCATCCCAGAGCTCTCTGACAGAGAACGTTAGCCAGGGGGTTTACAGCTTTGGTGGTGGTTT
>VWZU01012976.1:137411-165308 GCA_013397095.1 Sterrhoptilus dennistouni
GTTCAATAAACAGAGGAATCAGCAGTGCTACATTTCCTGAATGTTTCTCTCCAAGGTGATTGATGCAGATAGGCATGATAACACAAGTGCTTGTGACAGCTTGGTTAGCAATTAAGAGTATTTATAAAATTTTCTCACCACGTGGATCTTGCTTTATCATGTTTTTCCTGCAGTCAGCATCCCTTTATCAGGGGCTGTGTGATTCCTCTCTCCTGTGCAGCCATCTACTAGTGGCGAGTCACATTTTTTCTCCCCTGCCAAATGGAAAATTATGATGGATGCAGAGGTCCTCAGGGAGCCATCCACAGCCCTCATTTTTGTAGCTAGGGTAGATAGAGTGGAAGCATAGGAGGTAGATAGATATGTTTTGACTGAGAGCAAGCAAAAAATCAAAACCTGATTGTGTTTTGTTGCTATCAGCTTTTTCTTTCTGGTCTGTAGGGATCTTCTGTGATTCATCAGGCAGAGGCAACTAAAAGAAGCAAAATAAATTAGTGTGTGTTGAACTCCTTACTATTACTGTGTAGAAGAGAGTAAGAAATCATGAACAATTATTTTGATCTTAATGGGAATTTTCCTGGAAATAGATCATCGGTTTAGTGCCATTCAAACGACACAATCAAGGGTATTAAAGTGAGCAGCTGAATTGGATTAACTAAATGATTCAAGGTGAAAGGAGGGTATTCTTAATGAGTATGAGTGATCATATGAGATCTTTACTTGTGTTTTTGCAAGGAATGGCGTAAGCCCATTAATGATGTTAAGGTCAGCAAGAGCCAGGGTGTCAGAATCTGAGTATAAATTGCATCAGATGGAAAAGTCAAACACAAACCAACCAAAAAAATGAGTGTGGAGCAGGTGGGAATAAGCTGTGGGTAACACTGATGGACTTGTTGAAAGCAAGGAGGAGGTTTGAGGAGGTGCTGTGGTTTAACCCCAGCCAGAATCCAGACCCACACAGTGAATTGAGGAAAAGAATCAAAAGGCTAAAACTTGGAAAACTCATGCTTTGAGATACAGACAGCTTATATAGGGAAAGCAAAACCCATGCACACAAGTTGAGCAAAACAAGAATTAAATTCCCTGCTTCACACAGACAGGCAGGTGTTCAGCCATCCCCAGCAGAGCAGGGCCCTGTTACATGTAATGGTGACTTGGAAAGATAAACACAAGACAGACACCATCACTCCAAATGTCTCCCACTTCTTTCTTCTTCCCTCCACTAAGCATGATGCCATATGGGCTAGAATGTCCCTTTGGTCAGTTTGCATCACATGTCATGGCCCTGTCCACTCCTAAACTCCCAGGTTATAATGGTTTCATGTTCACCTCTGTTTCTGTTTACTAAATTTAATATACTGATTTGCATGTCTTTTCTGCTGTGAGGTGAAATCAGGAGAAAAAAACACAAAACAGGCCCAACTTAAAAACAGATAGTTTTATTAAGACACACTAAAAAAGGAAAGAAGAAAAATGATGAAACTTTCGAAACAACTCCTTCTCTTACTACAAAATATTAACTTTCCCAGAAGACAATGTAAAAAGGCAAAACTCAGAACTCTACATGAGTACCACTTATAAAACAGTCTTTCTTTCAGTCTTTGAGAGAGAGAAGTCTCTGTTGTTTTGTTCTCGTAACTTTCCACAAGAGAAACAGTCTGCTTGTGGCCTCCAACTCTCACAAAAGCAGCCTGCCTGGGAACTTCTGCAGTTGTGGAACCTCCCATATCACATAGCCTTTCCTGTGACTACATATTGGGGTGACACTTTTTAAAGATAAGCAACTTCAAAGGCAAAGAATTCTTCATCTCAGGGAACAGAGATGTCTTTTCACCTTTTCTACTGGTGCAGAGAGGTTCTTCTCATCTCTCTCCATTCAAACCTCTCATGGGATCACCAAATTAGAACTTCTAATTCAATATTCACTCAGTTAATCACAGATACCTTTGCTTAAGAATCCACAAATCATCTCAATTAATATTGTCCACAATTTAAAGGAATACTTTGGCATATTCATATTACAGTCTGTCACCACAACTGATAGGAAATTTTCAGCCTAGGACTAAGGCAACTTGTCATCTCTCCCACTTAAGCAGTCACTCTTAGTTTACTGACTTAGATATCTTCATATTGTCCCTTTACAGATCTTTAATTTAGCCTTTCCTCTCTTGCTGAGAAGGGTTAGAGTTGTAAAAAGTCTCAATCTGTGTCAGGAAAGAGTAAAAATTCATGCCCGGGCCTGCAAATGGTCCTGTGGTCTCTGCCAGGCAGCTACCAGGATTTTCAAAAGCCATGGGGATCTCAGAGCAGCCTGGCTGGTGGATGTTGTTTGAAGTAAATAAATGTTTTCCAGGGGTTAAGTGTTGTAAGTAAGTAATGTTTCTGAAAGTTCTGTGTTCGAAGTTGTAAGATAGCTATAAGGGAGTTAATGACTGTGAACACTGACGGCGAAAAAGTGGTAACTGTTTAAAGAGATGACGTCAAGTAAGCAGTATCAGTGCTCTGACCCCGGATTGGTGGACACAATGGACCAATCGTTTGACGCCTTGGCAAAATGATTGGCCCAGGATGATCCTTGCTAAAGGCCAATCAGACTCCAGACAACGAGCCAATTGGAGAGAGGATCCTGAGCGCCCCAATCAAGGGCAAGCAAGAGAGGGTAAAAGGGACTTTAGGACTTTGCTGGGGATCCTTCAGTGGAACTTCATGTCCTAAGGGGCACCGACTGTTTTCACACTGTTACTCTGTATTTTTTTTCTGGCTTGTTGGGTGGTGCCTGGGCTTATCTTGGGGTCCCATCCTTGGTGGTTGCAAAAAAAATAAGCGGAGGTGCCTTTTTTTTTTTGTTCCATCTGAGTCCCTGCCTCGTTTATTATAGATGCCTTCTTTTTCACCCCTCAATCTCATGGCATGGACCCGCTAAGAGCTGGCCCAGGGTGGGAAAGATCTCATCCTTCCCCAGGCCAGCAGCGCTGGCAGCCAGGGCCGGGACAGGGGCCAGCCATGTCATGTGGCATGTGGCATGTGGCCAGCACTGCTGAACCCCAGCACTGCCGCAGGCGGCCAGGGGAAAAGGGGGGCTCAGCCGGGCCGGAGCGCTCCTCTGTGGGCAGTGGCTCCTGGAGGCCTGGCTGGGCCCGGCCACGCTGGGGCAGCAGGGCCTAAGTAAAGCCCTCCTCGGCTGCCCACGATGTTATCTGGCAGCCAGCTGGGAGGAAGAGGCTGACTGAAAACAGTCTTAGTTTTATACGGATATTACTAAAAGTTGCATTCCGTTTTCTCAGTGGTCAAACCACATGCCAATAGCCAAGAACTAGCCCCTGAAAGGTCCCTGTCTTTTCCAAGCAATTCTAAGGGTCCTGGCAGGGCAATATTCCATATTTCTCTTCAACTAAAAACCAAACTGTGTTAACCCATTACACAGGTACTCCCAGGTGCCTCCCAAGGTTGCTGCAGGAGGAGCAGAAAAGGCCTTGGCTCTGCGAGCCCTGCTCAGCAGTAACAAAAACATCTCTGTATTATCAGCCCCATGTTCAGCACGAATCCAAAACACAGCCTCGTACCAGGCCTTGGAAAGAAAATAACTCTACCCCAGACACAATGAATAGAAAACACTTAAAAGCCCTTCCAGAGTTATGTCTAGAAGCTTCCTCATATTCCAGAGTAGGGAGCAAAATGCACTTTGCACGGACAGCTAACTGTACAATGCTGTTTCCACTGAAGACTGAAATTGGGATGGCCTTTCTGGAGCTGGAGAAGCCCATTCACACCCAAACACATGAGCAGTGTGGCTGAGGAGGAAGCCAGCTGTCCCTGCTACCCCAAAGAACAAAAAAACAACAGAGGGGCAATAAATGAGCAATCTTTAGTAAGAAATACTGGCAAGCAAAAGGCTAAATTGTTCAGCTATGCAATATGACACTACTTATCAGGCTGGTGCCAGAGTAAAGCCTATCTCTAAAATCTCCTTGTTTAGTTCCTGGTTAAAGCTGGCTACCTTTTCTACCGACAAACAGAGCAGTGCCATGCACAACATTCTGAGTGTTCTGTTCTCCTGATGTTGAGCGATGACAAATCTGAAACACGATTTTCATTGGAAAAGGAGATGAAACCCAAGGTTTTTATAGATTTGAGTTTATGCATGCCATTTGGGCGTGTATTATATAAAACTAACTTAAATAAAAGACCCAAACAAATATTAATTCTAACCTCCCCTCCTGTTATTTGCTGAGGAAAATATGGCATAGATGCTGCCAGCCTACAAGTGACAGCAAAAAATGTGACTGCACACTACTGAGACAAAACTGTGAGAAGTGTGTTGTTTACTCATCTATTTTATTTTCAAATTAAAATTCTAAACTATTTTAACATTCTTTCCTGCTTTTGTTCACCTTGAAGATTTCTTATGATACAAATTATTGCAGAGCAAGAATCAGCTGTTGAACAGAACATAGACTGCTACATTGCAAAATAAATTACTAGGTAATTAAAAGTAGATTCTGACAAGATAGTTGGGAGCACAATTTTCACACCACTGTGACACAGGTAATGGCTGATGTGAATAAAAGGCAAAGTGTGTTCTCTGTTCTTGCTTTAATCTTCTCAGAATGAGGAGGAGATTATTTTCCTTTTTTGTTAGACCTAAATATCAGCAGGAGAAGACATTTAAATGCACAGACAAGGTTTAGGGGTCTGCAGCAGTACAGGTTCTTCTGTACTGTACATCTCTTCATCATGATCTCACTACAGGATTTTCACTTCGTCTTTCTTTCCAAAATGTCCCATAGTAATATGCAAGACCTGCATCCTGCAATCTGTCTAATCCACTGCAGGATGAAAGAACAAGAAGGAATGGCCTCCAGTTACATCAAGGGAGGTTCAGTATTGATATTAGGAAAAAATTTTTTTGCTGAACGTGTGGTCAGGCATTGGAGTAGACTGCACGTGGAATGAATCACTGTCTCTGGAAGTGTTCCAAGGGTGTGTGGATGGGGCACCTGGGGACATGGTTTAGTGGTTAACAAGGCAGTCCTGAATTAGCCCAATGAACTTGGAAGTCTTTTCCAACCTTAACCATTCTATGATTCTATCTTCCAGGAAGACAATTCATGTTAATTCCTGTGGGGCCAATGATGCTTATTCTAGGAACAGTCCCTCGGACTTGTATTATGCAGACATCTTGCATTTTATGCCTGCCTTTTCTAGCATGTGCTGGTGAGTTGTTAACACTCACACCATCAGTTTCAGGTGTAAAGCTGTGAAAGACCTATACCAACCTGTCATGATTTTGCAGTTGCTGAAAATTTTGATGTTCATGTCACTTCCTAGCATCTCAGGTTTCAGTGCTGGAGGACTGGAGGCATTGATTGCCCTAAACATGATGTCTTGAAAACTTCAAACCTCTATCCTTCTGCCATATACTGTCATGGTCTGGTCTGGTGGTGAAGGTGCCGCGACCTTCCTCGCTAGAAGCGTCTTTAAAAAGATACCTAGGTTGACAGAGGCATAGGCATTCTCAGGCGCAGAGTGATCAGCTTTTTTGTGCACTCTCAGGTGCAGAGTGATTAGCTCTTTTTGTGAGACTGCCTGAGCAGAAGAGCCCAGCAATGCTGGGCGATGCAGGAATAAAAGCAGCAAGACAATTTCCGGGAGAGCTTCTATATTCCATGAGGTCTGAAGGGGAAAGAGCCGGCTGGCCCCAGGGGAGAGGGATTATATAGGGTATCTAGGAGTGGGGGTTTCACAACTTGGCCAGTGGGGAAAGGAATTTGGAAAGGGACCAATCAGGGAAAGGATCCAAAACTGACCAACTAGGGAAGGGGAAAACCAGGAACAAGGGAAATTACCAATAAGGTATAAAAAATTAACATAGAACTACAAAGGCTTATGGGCTGGAGCACTTTTGCTCACCCTGACCTATAAGGAAATCTCTCAAAGTGACTTCCCAAAGGGGGGTCATTGCAAACTGAGGCAGCTTAGGGATTGCACACTCTCCAAGAAAGCGAATCGTCCTCTGTGGATGGTCCAGGGATCACCACAGTGTATTGTATCAAATGCATTCTGAAGCATGTTTACATTTTAAACTTCATTCCTACAGTGTTGTTTTTCATAAACCAAAGCTCTCTTTTAGAGTTCTGTCACCTTCTATGTTCTATTAATGGCTCACAATGTGTTGTCTTGGGTCTGGGATTTATATTCTAGCTGGGTGAAATTGAGGAGGAAACAGACCCAGGTATTTTTTTAGCAAATGTAGAAGTAGTATTTTTGCATGGAGAATGTGATACACAGACACTCTATCACACATGGTCATCTGGTGTACAGTACAGCTCCAGCTGGTGGAGATGGAGAAATATTGATATAGGCAATCAGAAATCCCATATCTGAATGTGTGTAACTGCAGCAGAAATCTCTTGTCAGTATGCTCAGGTCTGCACATGTCTTATTTCCACAAAACCATGTCTGATTAACAGTCTTGAGGAATAGGTACTTCATCAACCAAACCTAGAGGCAACATGCTTTTTTGGTAGCTTCTTCAAAATCACCTCCAACAGTGTTCTGCAAAATGTCATTTCTTATGAAGCTTTAGAGAACCAACGTAAAAGACAGGAGGATTTTTGCTAGAAAGGGGCTGTGGCATATCAAAGGAAATGTTAGGGAACATAGAGAATGCAAGTGATGCAAAGAAGAGGACATCTTTAAAACACGCATAATCTCTCTCAGTGCTGACCTCCACATTCTATCCCTTCAAAGAGATTAAAAAACATGATTGCATTTGGCCTGTGGATCAAGGCCTTCATTTTTTACTTAATTTGTTGTCACAGTTTCAAGGATTTCAAGAGAGTTGTATTGATTCCTGTTTCTTGAGAATCTGTCTACCATGTCTGATCACATTGCTCTGGTTTTATGATTGGGATTTCATGTCTGAGGATTGTTTGTCTCCTGAGAAAGGCCATGAGTACAAAGTGCCCTAGACAATATCTCAAATTGTGCTGGGCATTATTTTTAGGAGGTAGGAAGTATGACAGAAAAGGAAAAAGTAACTGTTTTAATGCACTCTGGCCAATAGCAGAGGCCACGGTGTTCCTTTAGCAGATAATCAGAGAATCATAGAAATGTAAATCCATTTGAATTGGAACAGTCCTTGAAAGCTATCAAGTTCCAATCCCACTGCCTTGGGCAGGGACAACTTCTGCTAAACCAGATTGTTTAGGGTGCCATCCAACCTAGCCTTGGACACTTCCAGGGATGGGACAGCCACAACTTGTTTGGGAAATGTGTTCCAGGGCCACACCATCCTCACAGTAAATAATTTCTTCCTCATATTTAATCTAAACCTGCCCCCTCTCAGTTTGAAGGTATTGCCCCTCTTCCTAACATGCCCTTGTCCTACAGATCCCTCTCCAGCTCTCATGGAGCCCCTTTAGGTACTGAAAGAGTCTCTAAAGTCTCTCTGGAGCCTTCTCTTTTCCAGACTGAACAACCCCAACTTTCTTGGCCTGTTTCCAGCCTTCTCAGCATCTTGGCAGACTCCTTCAGACTTGCTCCAACAAGTTTATGTTTCCTTGTGTGATTCAGACTGAAGTAATAGCAATGATCATGAGCAGGAGTCTGTGCAAACCAAACAAACTTTTGTCAATACTCCATCTTTAATATTCTCTGCAGTATGTTTAATAATGTAATTCTTCAGTGCATTTGAATGTTTAAATATACCTCCAAAGGAGACAAGTCACTGGCTCATGCAAAATTGCTCTGAAGTATGTAATTAATTTTGATACACTGAAAATTCAGCAGGCCTAGGCTGAGTTATAACGTTGATCTTCTTTATGGGCAATTTAATGCAAATTGGGAACTTTTTTCTTTTCTTAGGGAAAAAAGCATACAGCTTTTATCTAAGGTGGTGGCTCTTGTTCTGGACAAGATAAATTTCTTGACTTTGGAACACAGATGCATTTCTGACATTTTGTCAAGAATAGAGAAAGATTTTATTAACTCTATGCTAAAAACATGCTGAAGATTACAGACTTAAAAATAAATTGCTAATTTCCTTGTCTGTGAGTAAAAGGCAACCTTCCAGGACTTCAGCAGGGGGCTTTTGTATTTTCAGCCCCTGTCATGTTTTTGTATGGAAAGTGAAGAGTTGAGCTGTTTATCTGTGATCTGTTTTTCAGGGTTCTGTGGCATACCTGATATCATGAGGAATCTTTCTCACAAGCTGCTTTGTGCCCTTCATACAGCACGAAACTGTCAAGCCAAAGATCCACTGCATGTGAGGTTTTACAGCCAGTGTTTGGCCTCTGAGTAACTTATGAAGCTGGTTGCTTATTTGCTCACTGGTGGAGTAGATTGAGGAGCAGAAAAGGCCTTTGCTCAGAGCAGGCCCTGCTCAGCAGTAATGAAAACATCACTGTGTTATCAACACTGTTTTCTGCACAAATTCCAACACAGCCCATACTAGCTAGTGCCTGTGAAGAAAATTAACTCTACCCCAGCAGTGCACTGAAGTAGAAAATGTTCAATTAGCTCAAGGACTACCATGGCTGAGATGAAGAAGATGCATTTAAACATTCCTGATGGTGGTCCTTCCTCAGGTGAGACTTCTGTATGCTGAGCAGCCACTCTGCCTGTAGCAGACATTTCTCTCCCTCCTTGCTGTGGAGGGAGGGTGCGGTGAACCACCCCTCTGCCCTCCACTTCACCTTCACCCACATGAAAACCTGAAGTGTTTCTCTCAAATCAGGGAGGACTCAATCATTCCCATCAGATCAGAACTGAGAGAGTGTTGTAAGAACTTTTCAAAGACCAAGCAATGATAGGTGAGGGATGCAAGCTGCTGCAAAGAAACTAAGTTCACGATTTGCCATAGCACTCTGCTTTTGTGATATTTGTACCACTGCAGGTGGGGCAGGAGAACTTCACTGTTATTATTTTGTGGTGAGTCTGAACAGCCAGGCAGTGGTAATGTCACTCTTCATTCACAGAAAAAAAAAGACTGATTGAATAAAACTTTTCCAGAGTGGACATGGAAAAGTGAGAGCATATTTTAGTATCAGAGAAGAATGAAACCTTTTTATGTGAAATTGCTACCTCCAATGAAAGGTACTGATGATAGAGCACTAAGTGATCCAAGAGCAATGTCACAGTGTGGTGGGATGGGGATTGGTCAGCAGTTGAGTACCTTAACAAGAAGTAAAGAACTGATCAGTAGCAAACAACTTTTCTTCCAAAAGCAATGTACCTGATCTCCAGTGAAAGACAATCTAGTGTGAGACAATAACTAGGAGCTGTATACTACATGCAGATGAAAAAAAGAGAATGAAGTACAATGGGGGGAAAACTGCCTTTCCATCTAGAGTTACTAATTGAAGGAACTCTTTTTAATCAGATTCTAAACAAATATACAGTTGTTAAAAGTGACACTGCTGTCTGAGCATTCTCACACCATTCAAGAAGTCTCACTGAAATATCTGATAGTATAAACAAAGAACCTGAGACTTGTCTCAAATCAAGAGCATTCTCACTTTAGTCAATGACTTTTGAATAGTATGACAGTGATATTTTCTGCATGTATGTAGTTTCATTCTTCAAAGCATCAAGAGAAAATTACATATTCAATGGCAAAGCACCTGACTGGTCTTGAAAACCACTAGCAGAAGGCAGATAGATTGCGAAATGTTGTGAATTGATTTATTTTCCCTAATGAAGGCTGTCCTTTGTGAAGTGCTAACATGTAGTGAAGCTTGACTACTTCATCCTCAGATGCTGCTAACTGTATGGGGAAAAGTTCACATTCATTTTGCTGGGGGCTCTTGAAGAGTAAAAGAGACAAAAAGAACCAGTTCAAGGTTGGAAGCAGAGAGGTTCCTTTGGGAGGCCATACTAGGGGAGTAGGTGTAGGTCTGTGTCCTGCCAAAACTGCTTTTCTGTTAAACCATTCAAATTACATCCTCCTGGATAAAATGGACAGTTTGCAAAAGATCTCCAAAGCTGATGGACAGAGGAGGGTTGCTGATTTATAGCAGCCTATCCCAAAGTCAGCAGGTCAGGGGATGTGTCTCTTGGTATTGGGAGATTGAGTATGGAGACAGCAGGAGAAGCAAACAGTTCTTTTTAGAGAAAATGGGTGGCAGAGCTGTGACCTCTGAAAGCCAGGCTAAGGGAGCAGTGGGCTTTGGAGAAGGGAGAATTTCTATACCAGCACTGTCAAAGACTTTCTGCACAGCACATTCTGGTGATTCAGAGTTTGTAATGGTTCTGATTATCTATCCAAAACTGTTATGAAACTTGGATAGAAGCTGTTTTTTAGGACAAATGGGTACCTTGGCCTACTTCAGATTGTTTTGCAGAATCAGAATATCATTACAACAGATGATGTACTCTCAGTAATTCATCACACAGTTCTCTCTCTTACTGTGTGGTCCTAGCATTTTGTTATTTATACAGGAATGCATGGTGTGATACTAATGTCATAATCCAGAAAATGAAGCATATTAATGATTTTAGCCGCACATGTAAAAATGAGTAGCACAAACCTCCTGTTGTTTGCACAAGAATAAGCAGGGAGCTTGGTTTTTGGCTTACTCAGGTGAATGAACACTGTTGTTGAAGTGGGAGAATAATAGATACAGGTGGTAGAATAGTTTAACATCACTAAATTATTCAAGAATGTTGATTCTGTGCCAGTAGCTTGTTAGCTAAAGGTGTTTGGAAAAATTACCATTCCCTCAAAAAATCTGTCAACATAGATTTACCTGAGAAAAGCTCTTTGAAAATATGGGATTTTAAAAACTTTTTGGACCATTTTTAAGTGTTTCCTAGTGGACTGATTCTTTCCATAAAATAAAACAACAAGAGAGGAGGAACTAACTCTTCTTATGGGAGTTATTTATTTATGTACTTTATTGATGCACCCTGGTGTTTTACTGAATGTTGCTAAGGCAAAATTCCTGTGCTTAAAATGAGTTATGATAAAAAAGAGAATTGGATTGATGGATACATGTGTTAATTGAATGTAAGAGGTATAATCAATCAAGTGATACAGGTTGGAGAGGACCCTTGGAGGTCTCTGGTCCCTTTTGTGTTCCAAATGGGCGTTTTGGAACAGGACCATCTGATTCAGGTTGCTTTGGACTGCTGGGTTCAAAATACCTGCAAGGCTGGAAAGTTTACAAGGTCTCTGGGCTCCTGTGCTGATGTTTGACCACTTCTGTGATGATCAGAGATCTCCTTTCCCCCAGCTGGGGTGGGTCTGGCTCTGCCTTCCCTACACCTCTCCTGGTGGTGTTGGAAAAATTCAGCATCACCCAAATGATTACACAATTTAATAGGTCTTCTGCATTTTTCATTCATCTAGGTTTGCACTGAATAGCTTTCCTTGGATGTCTGTGGATTTGTATATTTCTCTGTCAAACAATGTTCTGATAATATTGTCTGAAGATTCTGATCTTGTGAAACCAATGGTAAAAAATGAAAGTCTTAATCTTAATGTGAATTTTTTTTCCTGGTGGTCTGCCAAATCCTGTTAGCTAAAGCATGGCCAAAATATCCCACTATGTGTGAGAAAAGATAATGGAGTAGCATTTCCTATCTGCTATCTGTGTCCCTATGTGTAGGGACACTGACTTTTTTAGGGTTTAAAGAAAAAATGGAATATCATCTATCTGCAGATAAACAAGGAATAATTGATGGGTTGGGCAATAGAGAGGTTATGACCCTCTCATTTAAGCTCTCATTTCAGTTTGTTTTTTTTTTTCCTAATCCTGGTTTACTCATTGGAGATATTATTTTCTCAGAATCAACTCTTCCATGACTTGCTTGCTGTTCCCCCTAGTTTTGGTTTAATTCATGGCAGCTTCTTATTTAACTGCCACAAGACTGGAGTGACTGTTCATCTCAGTTGGGACACAGAGCAGCTTTCTCTGCAGTAAGAATTTGCTGCATGGACAAGGGGAGGAATTATTTAAATATCTTTTCTTCAGTTTCCACTTCAGTTTCTCTTTTTAAAATCTCTGTAAAAACGGTCACTATGATAGCTGGAGAAGGCAATGCTACAACTCATGATTTTACTGAATGCAGGTGTCTTGCAATATACAGAAGAGAAAAAAGTGACTCTGGGAAAGGCTACCCATATTGACAGTGACACCAAAGACACTGTGTATGGCCAGAGCTGAGAACTACCAAGTTTCTTCAAATCAATACCCAGAGGCATCACTTTCTTTCTGTTTGGTCCCCTGATTTTAAAAAACTGTTCCTCCTTTCTCTGAGGAATCCAGTCCATGTCTTCTTTGCACCTTTTGAAAATGAGTTTTCTCAAACTCTGAAAAACAACTTCTAACTGAAATAAAGTACTGGAAGAAGGCAGTTTCAGATTCTATATCAGGAAGAAATTCTTGACTGTGAAAGTGGTGAGAAGCTGGCACAAGTTTCCCAGAGAAACTGTGAATGTTCCATCCCTGGAACTGTTCAGGGCCAGACTGGCCCTGAGCAGCCTGGTCTAGTGAAAGCTGTCCTTGCCCATGGCAGGGAGTTGGAACTAGATGGTCTTTTAAAGGTCCCTTCCAACCCAAACCATTCTGTGATTCTGTCATTCTAAATGTCTTCTGAAGTCAGGGCTTTCATCTCCCAAAATAATATTCGCTGGTGGAAATAATTTGTTGACAGTCAAGTGAATGCTCATCAAACAATTTCAAACACACGTTCTTTTTCTTAGGAAGGACTAATGTTATCATCAAGGTCTGGTAATTGCCATTAGCACATGAGTGCCACAGATTGAGTGTGACATACACATATTGTATCATTTTAAAATTTCACAGCTATAAACACATTTGTTTGTTTGGGGTTTTATTAATTCCCTGAGCTACATGCTGTGTGTTGCCTCTAGCTTTCTTCTTTCTGTGGTTTTACAAGTTATTAGATTTCTTTAATCATAAATTTAACACTTTGGGCTTTTTCTAAATAGTGAACAGTGTGTCTTAATATTTGGATTTGTTACTGTTCTGACAGATTTTCAGGTATCTGATAGCTAGTGAGGGGGAATAAAGGGAATTTGCTAAACCTGAGAGAGTCAGTAAGAAAAACCAACCTAGATGCTAAGAGAAATGAGTGTTGTCTTTCTGTGAAACATTGTTTTGTTTTATTGGTAGAACTGATGATTAAACTGCCAAAACTCTTCATGCCTTCTGATTCCCAGAATAAGTAATTCTTTTAGAGCACGAATTTTTCATTCACAGTTCTGCCATTTCAGAAGTCTAACTCTCTTTTATGGTCACAGTTAAAGTCTCTAAAATACCTTTGTCTGGGTGATCTTTGCTGATTTTTAGCAGACAGCTTGAAAAGAGCAGATGGCAAAAATTTTTGGGGGGATCATATGCAAAATATCTATTGACGTCTATCTTACATCCCTGTTGTTTGCAGGGGTTTCCACATCCTCTAAATACCTCAAGACCTCAGATATTAAATACCTCAGATATTTCTTTATCTCAGGAGTGCATGCCAGGGAAAAGAGGAGCAGAATGTCACTTTACCCTGACAGCTTGTGCGGGCACAAAGGCTGACAGAGAGGAAAGGAAATTGTTGCTGTGCTGAGATGTGAAATGGCTGTAGCCCAACTTTGTTGATGTGGCCCATTCACTATCCAAATACAGGTGCAAATAAGGAGGTGTCAGGTTTTTTTCTAATCTTCTTCTCAAGAACCTCCACAAGCACCTTTGCTGTTCCAGCAACGGAAAGCACTTACCATGGCACAGACAGACAGAAGAGGGAAACTGCCGTCCTGAAAATCCTAAGAGCTTGTGACCATGAATGGAATGCAAAACTGGTGGATGTCCAGTGCTATGCAGATATCATAGAATCATAGTTTAGTTTGGAGTTGGGAGGTACCTCTAACCCACTTGGCATGAGCATTGACAAGACCAGACTGCCCAGAGTCTCATCAAATCTGACTGGGAATGTTTCCAAGGATGGGGTCATGGCTGTCCTACCATGACTTGTCCCACTGATTTCCACTTTAGTGCTAGCTTTTAGGAAATAGAGGCTGATCCAAGAGGTGCTATCATCCTTTCACCACCTATTGCAGGTGAGGTCTTGAACACCAGTGCGTAAGAAAGAGAACTTACTTCCTTATAGCTAATCATGGTGTTAATGTCATCACTTCTGATTAATCATCTCCAAAACTACTGAAAGTTACCCCACTTAATCTGGGAAGGGGACAATATTTGAAAGTAGTGTAAAAACAGTGAATTTAAAGCAATACATGTCATCCTTGTGCTCTTTACCTGTCCATGCTACCATGTGCAAAGCAACCTGCCTTCCAGAGGACGGTTCCTTTAAAATTTAAGCTTTTCTGGATTTGTAGTATCTAAAGCAGGTGGTCTGGACGTATCCTGGCTGTTATCTTTCTTGCTTCCTGCTGTTCTGGCATAGATCCCTCTTGTTTCTCCCAGTTTCTGTGGGTGGATGTATTGTACTGCAGCTTTAAATGACTGGTTCATCCTCTCCTGACAGATCTTAACAGACTGGTTCTAAAAATATTTTCTCATCTTAGAGTAACTAAAATCCAATTAAGTAAGTGAGAAGAAGAAAAACAGTTTTTCATCGCCCTGCCAGAATAAATTAATTTTTGTGGGACTGTGTGTGTCAGAGTGATTTGTAAACACTTGTCCCTGCCCATCAGTTGCATACAAACTGCCATGCACAGTGGTAGCCAGCATAAGCAGCAAAGAAGGTTGCTTGGGCAAAACTTTACCTGACCTCCTCAGCTACTTCCATAAAATTCCCTGTGATCCATTCCCCTGCATTATTCAAAATTGAAGGATTCCTCCCGTTCCTTCAGCTTGGCAAAACTTCCTGCCTCAATATGCCACCAGACAGAAACCAATTTTTTTTTTTTGAAGATGAGTTGTCAGTGGTATAAATGTACTGTGCCATGTTCATAAGGAGTGTTTGTCAGAAAACAGCATCTCCAGTCACTTTTCATCCATTGCAGAATCACTCATAATGTTTAGAGAATTGAGGAGATATTTTAGCTGCTTTACATCATTTTGGCAAACCTGTCTCTGAGGGCAAACATCTCAGTGGACATTAGTGTCTTTTGGGATGCTGATGAGCCAGCTGGTGTAGCAGGGCTATAACTCACTTAGCACAGGTCCAGGGTAGTAACAGGGTTGGACATGGCGATGAGGTGGCTTAACCTAAACTGTGGGTTCAAAGGCAGCCAAAGCTGACATTTAGTAATGGAGAGTATCCAGTGTAATTCCATTACTTGCCCTGGTGCAAATTCAGCAACAGCATGAGTAGCTGCCTAGGTCTGACTCCTCAGTCAAAGTTTGCCAATTTTCCAATTCCCAGCACATGCAGAACATGCTGGGTGAATTTTTCTAGAATTATTTGTTTGTTTGTTTCTTTGCTCATCAACTTGTTTGGTTTTCTTGGTTTTTGTTTGTTTGGGTTTTTTTCTTGCCTTCTTTTCTGCTCATAATGACATTAGGAATGATATTTAAAGGAGTAGCATGACAGTCACGTTGTGAGTGAAGAACAGACATTGAAGAGTGACAAGAAAAACAACATTTTAAGCTATAAGCAGTACCTGGCAATTTTCACAGGAGAAGTACAGCACGTGAATGCCTTATTCATCTCCAGCCACAAAGGATGCAGAGAGTATATCAGTACTTTACAGCTTGCAAGGAGATGGCACAGCTGGCTTCTGTTTTGAGACATCAGGCTGCCAAATTTAACATATTGGCAATAAGATGTTTTTTATCTAAGATTTTTACATTAAATTAATTAGCAACTGTGTTACACTGTTCTTGCACCCTGCCAAACTCATAAGAAATGAGAAGAATCTGGGTGATTCTGTGCTAGAGGAGCCTGTGCATTCTCCAGGAGTAACATAATCATCCTGCATGAGACATGTTTTAAACTACATCTAACAGTTAAGTGTACCTGTGCAAAACCTGTTTTGATTAGCTTCATCCTTTGGGCAAAGCACAAGGTTTGAAGGTTCAAATCTCTTGCCTTTGGCTAATAGAGTTCCTCAGAGAATATTCACTTTTGTCTTTTGAAGAAAATTTTCTTCCACCTTGCCCTCCTTGAATAGGACTAAAAACCTTCAAAACATGTACACGGACCACACATAAAAACCACATTTTCTCATATTCAAAAAAATCAAAGTTCTTGCACTGCATTGTTTTACAGGGGGCACAAACATGTTTAAAATGTGTCTGTATATAATATTATCAAAAATAGCTGTCAGAAGAATTAGGTATTTGGATTGCACAAAAACATGGAGACAGCAAAGTAAGAAATCTTAATTGCTTACAAAGTTTAGATTCACAGATTTAAAAATCTGATGCATTCTGCCAGACTAGTGACCAAGCTGCACTGCTGTCTGCAGAAGTTTATCTGATTGCACTCGACATAATTTTCGATGCTTCTTTCAATTCATATAAGGAAGCACAGGTTCCTGTTCTGTAATTAAGGACATGCTCCAGCTAAATACTGAATTAACTTTTCAAAGATATATATTATACTGCTAATATGACTACTTACCAGTCTAAAGTCTGTTGCATGTAGCTTTTTTCTCCTATATTAACTGATGACAAAAAAATTTTAAGTCTAGACCAGAAGAGGCTACTTCAGGATAATTCGTGCTGGTAAAGCAAGGAAAACAGATACCAAACCATAACTTCGTCTTTAAGAATGTGAACCTTTTGTTGAGTAAACTTTGTACGTAACACAAGCTGTGATTTAGCTTGGGAGAGTGGTAGTAAAAGAGTGCTTCTTTTCTGGAAGCAGGGGCGGTGAGGTGCAGCATTCTCGATGGTCAGTAAATACTTCTTTGTTTGCCTGGACCCATTCTGTTTCACAGCAGTATGAGACAGACTTATGAAGTGAAATGCACTTCAGGGTAATTATGATACTTTCTGAGGGATTGAAGTGATTCTGCCTTTGACCTTTGGCCTTTCATGCTGTCACATTGTTCACAGTGTGCTAATAATCTCACAAAAATTCATGGCTTGTCATGTCTCATTGCTTGAGCAAGGTGTGCCATGCTGTGCATTGTAATTATGATTATGCTGCTCTGTGCTGTGAAATTGTAAAACATGAAAGCTAGGCCTCCAGATTAATGATCTCAAAGGAGCCCCGAAAAATAATTTCCTCTGGACAGGTGACATCCTTTTCCCCAAATGAGAACAAAACTGCCTGGTTCCTGTTCTGTGCGCATCCACACATCCCTCCTTTGGGTCTTCCAAAAGGACTTTTTAAACTGTAGGTGAGTTTCTTTTGTTTTGTCTGTGCTTGTTTTTGGTTTTTGGGGGTTTTCTTGTTAATTAAGAAAGTGAAGTGTGGAATAAGGGCATAAAGTAATCACAGGCTACATATCTTTCCCAGTCTTACCTGGTTTTCCCTCAAAACATTGCTCTTTCAGTGCTCATCTCTCCTTTTGCCAGAGGTGGGGTCAAGCACAGAGGTCCAGGAGTCTTTAGAAAAGCCAGATTTTGAAAACATCTTGAAGACAGAGAAGTAACAGAGAAAACATGACCTGAAAAATCCAGACAGGAGTTCCCACTGATCTTCTGGAGGTGCTAATGCATGCAAAAGCCTTACTGGGCATCCTGACAAAGATCATTTTAAGATGGAATAAATTGTGAGCCTTTCTGAGTTGGTTCATTTGGATTTCATTCCTTGGTATTTGGCTGGAGCCATGACAATATATGACTCTGGTTCTGAATTTTCTAGATGTTCTTGAGCATGGCCAGAACCTAAGTACCTTCACTGCTGCTCACTCACCCATGGGCTGGGGAAAAATTAGAAGGAAGGCAAAAGCACTCCTGCATTGAGTGAAAGGTGGAGCAAACCTGTGTGCACCAGGAAAGCAAAGAAGGAATTTATTAACTACTTTCTATTGACAGGCAGTTCAGCCACTTGCTGGGCAGCAGATGTGATGGCTGCTTGGGAAGTGGAGGACAAAGGCCATAAGCACAAATATTGTTGCTTCTTCCTCTTTTCCTTGAGCTTTTATTGCAGACTACAACATTATATAGTCCAGAGTATTGCTGTGGTCAATGCCCATCACTGTCCCATCTACGTCAACTTCTTGCCCAAGGGAGGGTAAGGTGGCAACCTGAGGAGCAGAGAAAGCCCTGACCCTGTGTAAGCACTGTTTGGCAGCAGTCAACAGTCTGCTGTCAAGCCTGGTTTAGTAACAAAACCTAAACACAGCACCTTATGGACTGCTGTCAAGAAAATTAACTCTCTCCTAGCCAGACCCTGTACAATCTCCACCTTCTGTTCTGTATAATTTGCATCATGTTCAAGTCCTCCACAATCCAACAGATACTCATCAGCCATCACCCCTTTTCCCATCCTTTATAGTATATTCCTATATCCTTCCCTTACTTTGTGAACCACCTTCATTAAATGTCCATAAATGTCCATTGGCTTCATTTAGCCCATGGCTCAGGCTCTCTCTGTTGTGGTGGTCGCTCAGGACAGGAGGCATTGTGCATCTTGTGGAGTTTTTGGGTTACAAACCCAGCTCAGCTTGGGCTACCACTACACTTTCCCAGTTTCTTGAGAGCCTTGTCCTCTGCTGGATTGAGTGGTTCCTGCTGTAGAGCCTTCTCTAACACCCAACTCAAATTGTGAGAGAAAAGAGTTTATACATGCACTCATTACCCTGGGAGAGATCTGGTCTCTTCCAGATAGATCTGGTCTAGATAGAAAGAGGGCTAGAAAACCCATGACTGAAATTGTGAGAGGCATCCCAACTGTAGTTGCAGTCTTTTATCTTCATAAGGCAAAATACTTCCACAATGGAGAAAGAATTCTTTTTCTCAACCCAGGAAAGGTCTTATAATAAGTAAATGAATGAATGAATGAATGAATGAATGAATGAATGAATGAATAAATAAATAAATAAATAACAACTTGGTATATGTACCACTCCAGAATAAATATTATGAAATGTTACATACTTTTGTACGAAGCCAAGATCAGTAAGTGAATACTACAAGCATTATATTGTTGTTAAATGACAATACTTTTAGTGGTAACTATATAATATATGACTATATACAAATTGATTGTTTGAGAATTTCTGTTTGTGATTTAAGAACCATAGAAATAAAAAAAATCAATGCAGCTTCTGCACAATAAAAGAGAAAAGAAATACTTCAAGCCATCAAAGATTAGTTTATTCTAGGCTTTTGTTTTCAATTAATGAGTTAAAAAGAATATCTGATAAATATGGAATTTAAAAATAGTGTAATCTAGGGTTGTTAGAATGGTAAGGAGTGTCAAGGTTCATAGTAATATTAACTACTCCTGCTGCTAATTTCCATTATTGAAAAAAATATAAGAGTTTCAGCTTCTTTTTCCACAGTTGCTGAGTATATAAAAATAAAACTTCCCAAGGTCAGATATGATTTGACTCATTCAGTCACCGACTGAAGTACTTTATGAGTTTATAGACAGGTTTGTGGATACTGCAGACAAACCTTTATCCCTAATTAAATTATACCAGAAGTAGATAATGGTTTTATGGTCTGCTTCTCATCATCCTATTAAACACAACACCATATGGACTGGAAACAAGGTGGTTTCAAATTATTCTGTGTGGGGTCATATAGCGGTTTGAGGCAGTCTGTTAGTTTCTCTTCATGGGAACACATTTAGGAAGTTTGTGCTGGTGCTATAATTATTCTGGGAAGTCCATATTTTGAACAGCTTTCTAAATGGGATTGTGGCATTTAAGATAGCCATCAGGAAATGAGTCCCATGGATTCCAGCTGTTCTTGACTTTGATCTGTGTTAATGAGGGTGAAGAAGTTGGAGAACTGCTATCATAATTTGCAATTGTAGCCACAGTTGCATTACATGACACAGAATTTTAAAGTATTTGAACAAAATACTGATTTTCTTTTTCAAATTTAATGAAGAGACTGTGACTGAAGGAACATAGTACCTTAGTTCCAGTATTTCATATCTCTTGGATGTTGGCATAAATAGTTTTGAGAATGTGGAGTGACTGGGAAGACAACAGAAAGAAACCAGTCAAGCAGCTCTCTCTTGGAACAGACTGTCAATGCCTTTAGTCTCATCCTAAAATGTTCATACAGTGTTAGCTCTTGTGGTTTCTGTCCTATTGATTAATGATGAGAGGATGTGTTTTTATCCCAAGACAATCTCCTTACAAGGCTTGATGAGCTCAGAAGATTTGCTAAGTGTTTCTGGCTCTGGAGGTGGGGGAAGACATGGCTTTAGTGCTCAGCTAATGTGTAGACAAATCAGAATATGACTCATACAGCAAACTGAGAAACCAACACTTAGTTTTTACAGTCAACCTTGCAAGTAAAAAGAAGGTGTTCTAGGTACCAAATCTTTCTTAAGCCAGGGACACAGAGCTTACATGCAACTGCATAGCATTGTAAAAGCATGTCTTCTGCAAAATTGCTTCTGAGTGGGACTTGAGTCTTGCTGATTAACACAACTAGTGCAGGTAGCTGGGTGTGCAGCTGCAGTGTGAGCTCTAGGTTGTGCCCTGGGTTGGGGAAAATGGCTGGAGCTCCAGGCAAGGAGCTGGGAATCAGGGCTGAACAGTTTGTGGTGGGAGAAAGGGTTAGTTTAGGAATTAATTTGTGGGTTTTTTCTTTTACTTTCTTCTCTTAGTGTGTGTTGATAAAATCTGTTTATCTTAAGTTGGGGCCTGTTTTGCCTTTTTCTCCCAAAAATCCTATCTCCCAGTTTGTAAACAAAATTTAGTGAGTATGAAACCACCACATTAATGGTGCCATGACTCGGATAAGCGAACCAAAACCACAACAGTGACATTATTGCGGGTGCCTCCCTGGAGACACCAGCTTGAGCTATTTTTATTGTGTTGCTGATCATGGTTTAATGAGTTAAAAGAGCCAGGTGTTGGGACTCTGCTGTGGTGGGAAGCCTGGGGTTGAGCCAGTAAGAGAAACTTAACTGAGAAACTTGTCTTACTGTTTGAGAGTGTTCAGAGAATCAAGTGAGGCACTTTTCAAGTCACTGGAGCCACCAATGTACAGAGGCTTCAGTCCCAGCAGTGACAGTCTGGGGTGGTGTGGGTATGATTCCATTTCCCATTTTTTTATGGCTGCAGGATCAAGCCTTAACCATACCCTCTCTTATTTCCCCAGACTTCCCTGATCTATTTTGAAATACTGTGCTATCCATGAGCAGAGTGTCTCCCTTCCTACCTTTAAAACTTCTATTAGTCTATTAATCACACTCAGAAGAGTTTGGAAGAAAGTGACTACCTGGTTTGAAAACCAAAAGTGCAGCTGTGAAATTATAACTTCCCAATGAAGAGGAAGAGGTTGACATTTTTAGTCTTCTCAAGTGGAGATTTTGGCACAGGGCCTCATGTTCACTATATTGCTTTATTAAAGGCAGCATACTTATGTCAAGAGTTTTTCAAGGTTTTCATTCAAGTTTTGTTTCCCAAAACTATTTCTAAGCCTCATGCAAAAGGAAAACCCATTCTCTAATCACGTATTGGGGATATTTTTCCTCAGATCTGAGAGCTGGCTTTGTACATGGATGATAGTCTCTAAGCTGTTTTTGGATGACAGGAAGGCTCTATTAAAAAGCTTTTCACATTGGTGACTCTTGTGTGTGATCTTATACATGGCAGAATATTTGTATGCCATATTCTGACATTTTGCTATGATTGACTTGAAACATATAAGCTTATCACTCTTGTATAAATCATATTACATTTATGAGTACATACTACCATGTAAGTGCAGATGCTGGCAGACTATAAACAGACCCAACCAGCCCCCCAGTGTTTCAACTGTAAAAGAAGCAGAAGGTCAGTGTTGAGGAGTACTCTAAAAACAATGTAAAAAATGAAAGCAGTAATTTATTAAAAAATATAAAACATTAATGGATGCTGGCAAAAATTAAGAGCCCATATGGAATTTCCCTGAGGAAGATAAACTCAGAGAAGTTTATATAGAAATCTTATTCTTTTCTTTTGGTAAAAGTGGGTACATTCTGTGGCGATTTTGGAACAAATGTCATCAGAAATGTCACTGTGCATAATAGTGCATTACTTTAATGTCTGTGTTGTTCTAGCTCCACTCACAAAAGCTGGATATTTTTATTCTTCCCTGAAGTTTTGATTTGTGAAATACAATTGCTTCAGGTAAGTGGATTCTTGAACTGTGGTAATGCACACAACAAACGCGTAGGTGTTTTTGGCAAGGAAATTGAAACTCCTCTAGTTACAATAGATAAAATTACTACTCTTGAGTGCATGGGTTTCTGAAATTTGCCAGACAACATTCTAAACCTTTCTTACTTTATGCCTTAGTTAAATTCACCATCCAACTTTGAGCAGCTGACTGATGTTCTCACTTGTGTTTCCACAAAATCCCAGTGGTAAAAGATAGGAGTTTCTGAATATTCTAAAGACCATGATAAAACCTATTTTCTATACTTCAACGTTTTTCCTGAGTCAGTTATATTCTGACTTTAAAGTGAGATATGTAGAATTTTAATGTAGCTCAATCCAGTTTTATATTTCTTAACATTTTGTAGAAGTTGAGAACTTCGCAACACAGATATGTGCATGATGCAGAAACAACTTATTAATAAGTCAGTAACAGAGCTGAGAATGAAATGCAAACTAATTGCTCAAACTGCTCTAATTGCTAAATGAAAGCTTTTCCCTACCATGGAAAATGTACAGATGGAGAAGGAATTGTAGTAGCTTCTCTCTGTGGAGCAAACAAAATGCATCAGATACACACACTTGGGGTCAAACAATATCATTATCTTTCTTGCAGTGTGTGCTAGTTGAGATGCAGCCCAATTCCTTTTTTTCCAGGAAAAAGGCTAATCTTGTCATTACACTACCAGTTTCTAAAGCACTATCTTGTTTTCAAGTACATAATCAGGAGGTCAAATGACATAGCACTTAACAAGCCCACTCTACTTAATTCATTCTTCGGAATAAATCAAGTGGGATTGTCTTTAACAAAAAAAATGCTTACCATGGCTTCTGAAAACCCCCAGTAATTTTCAGCAGTTCTTGAGTCCAGCTGCAGGAGCAACAGTCATTAATAGTCAGCAGTAAACAAAATGTCTCACGTGTTTTTCCAGTGGGTGTTTTACAGTCATTTATGTGCATGTTGTTAATCTCTTCCCCAAGCCCTTCTTCAGTTTTCTCTAATAGTTTCCCCTCCATTTCCTTCTATCTTTTGGTAATGAGATGCATCTCAGGACTTTAAAAAAAACCCCAACAGTTAAAGGTCAATAGGCACCAAGTCAATTAAAAAAGAGACTTAGCAGCTAAATATGTCTGCTGGACTTTCTAATTAAATGCTACACAATGTTTTGTACTGTACAGATGAAAAGAGTGTAGGAATGAGATATTAGCTACAAACTGGCACCTACAGGGTCTCTGAGCAGTGAGAGGCTTACTGAGCCTCCACAGCCCCAAGGATTGGTGGGCTTGACCAGAAACTCATGCTGTAAGTCATTCCAACCCCATCAAAAGTCATGCATTTGTTTTGAGGGAGATATTCTGCTGTGCTGTCCTTGACCAGCTATGTTGTCTTACAAGGATTACTTAATTACTTAAATATCCTTGTTAAACCATACTCTCCATTGAGATTACACCCCAGCTTCCTGGAAAACATTGACCAAGAGGGTCTTTGATCAAAATATTAAGAAAAGTTCCATGAGGCCTTGCTAAATCCAGTGAAGAATTACAGCTAAGCATAAATTTTCTCAGAAAAAAAAATATTCCTATTAGAAGATTTGGAATATAAAGTGAAGTAGGAATAAAAACTTCCTAAAATCTGAAAATGTGGCTTGAAAGCAGAAGAAAGCAATTTTCCTTCTGTGATTCCCATGCATGTGTTTTCTGCTGCCAAGATACAGCCAGTATTAAATTAGTGGTAGTGATTGTAATGTATGGAAAGTCAAGACCATAAAAAGTTATATTTAATTTATTTTCTCTTGACATATAGGTATCATGTGAACTTAGCCTGCAACTTAGTTAAACTTTAAAATATATGCTTACTCTGCTCCATGAAGGCGAAAAATGTCAGTGGCTCCTGAGATTCCACTTACAGAATCTGGTGACATTGACTGGACAGTGCATGATAAAATGAGATATTTTTCTGTTTTTCTTAATTTCAAAGAATAAAGAATTCTGCTGTCATTTGCAGAAGAATTTTGTGGGAGTTAATTAAATGTTAATAGACTTACTGTTGTTTTATAAACAAATATGTATTTTTTAATGAATTCACCAGTGTTACAGAAACGTCAAACGGAGAAGAGTTTGATCCACATTTTTTGGTAAAGCTCAGATCTCTTAAAAAGCTTTAGATTCTGATAATCAGCTTATGACTTCGCAGAACTGTTAATAGCTTCTTTTCTGCAAATCCAAGGAGGACAGATTTTTTTTAGTCTTGTGCATTCTTTCAACTTTTCTATTTGGGGATCCAAAAGAAAAGGTAAACTTTTCTTTTGCTTTCACTCAAATTCATTGATACCAACACCCTTTTTCCCCACTAGAGAAAGGTTGAAGTTGTCCAGGTTATGTATCTATGAATCTGTGTCCATAGCTAGTGAGCAGGAAGGATGTTGGACCTTCCTACCCATTCCGCTTTGTTGGAGAGAGTTAGGGGTGCACATTCTCAGGGTGTTGGCAATGCCACCACTGATTCTGACTGTGCCAGGAGTAAAACTGACCCTTTTTTTGAAGTAGAGAAGGATTCAGTGCAGGTAGACTGCTGTGTGGACCTCAGATAGGCTGAGATGTGGGGCTCTGGGTATGAGTGTTGATTCCACTTCTAACTGTAGATCCTGCAGAATGTGGCAGTTCAGCTACTTCTGTCTGGATTATGCAGTTTCGATGCAGCCAGCCTCTGTTGGCTTTCTTTTTATTACTTTGGGTTATTAGTAATTTTAGTTAGTGAGACACTGCAGGAGCTGACAGCTATTCTTTGATATGCCACACATTATTATATATGGGCAGTTATATTCCTACGTAGTCTATACAGCTATATCCTTATATAGCCTACAAAATTAAAATAGAACGTCAGTATCTTTAAAATACTTCCTATGTTTATTTTTGGACTGCTGGAGACTGGATCAAAAAGTCAGTGTCAGGAGACCACTAATATAGGACAAGCTACAATTTCAGGTCTAATGCATCTCCTAATATTGATAAAAATACTTTTTTCCTTTTTTCCCCACCTTTTGTAAATCAGTGTCGTACAGTGGAAGGAATGAAAACTTTGCATGAGAAAACTCTCAGATTTCTGACAGTTACAAATGCAGGGTGGCTTCAGATAGAAGCATTGTTCAAGGTTAAAGCAGCCCTTCTAATTTGTTTTGCTGTGTAACATATCAGTGTTACCGTGTGCCTGCAGTATGCCCTGATGAGGACACCTGGGCTTAAACTGATGCATTTCCTTTGCAACTCGATTAATGTGGTTGTTTTCACTTCACTTTCTGCCAACAAGACAAGAAAAGGATAGCTCTTGAGGCATTTTTGAGTCTTGCATGTGATAGAACACTGTAATGTGGCTAGGAGTGATTGAATTCTGCAGAAAGAGCAATCTGTTACAGCACCCACACGTGGTTTCTGCTCAAAAGCTGTTCTGGGTCAGGAATTGTGTAACCAGCAGGACCAGCAGGGCAGCAATCATCTTGTACTGGCACTGGTGAACCTGCACCTCAAATTCTGGGTTTACTTTTGGGCCACTCACCACAAGAGAGACACTGAGGGGCTGGAACATGTCCAGAGAGGGACAAGGGAGCTGGTGAATGGCTTGGAGCACAAGTCCGATGAGGAGCAGGTGAGGGAGTTTGGGTCGATCAGCCTGGAGAAAAAGAAGTGGCTCAGAGGGGACCTTCTTGCTCTCTGTAACTCCCTGACAGGAGGTTGTAGTCAGGTGGCAGTCAGCCTCTTCAGTTAACAAGTGACGAGATAAGAGGGAACTGTTTGGGTATTATAAAAACCTTCTTCACCAAAAGTGATGGGACTACACACTTTCTTCAATAAACATATGAAGTTGCATATGGTCAAATCTAACTGGAAATCATTTTTCGTGTTCTAATTTCAATTATCTTAAAACTGCTGATAAAACATCTGCAGTCGAACATGCTGGGATGAATTACTTCAGTAATACTTTTTGTTTCATTAGGATGATTTAAGCCTACAATAAATGTCATGGCATTAACATTTTATGCCGAGGCATGAAGAAATGGCTGCTGGAAGAATCAACAGCCTTTCTAAAAGTCAGCATTTTCTGTCTGTTTTTATGAGACCACTGGTCACTCTGCAATATTAAATAATGACTTTGCTGAGAGAATTATATCCCGTGTGTGATGTTTCTCTTGGGCATCTGCCCAATTCAAGGATGAAACTGCCAACAGATGTCATAACATCTCCAATCACCACATTTGGGTATGGTTCAAATGTCCATTTCATTTGGCGGATATTCATAATAAGTCCTCCTCAGGACAAGTAGCCCTTTAATAATAGCATTTTCCCTTTGAATTTGCCACAGAGACCTGTCCTAACATATTGTTTGTGCAGCAGTAGATACTGATTCATGATTTCTTCTTGCTTTCCACCTGCCTCTCCTCAGTCCCTCTCTAGCACGGCAGTGAGGACAGACTCTTCCCATCCACCACTCAGCGCAGGTTTGTCCCCTGTTCAAGCCCAGTCTGGACTTAAAGGGACTGTGCTTGCACTGCAAACAGATCCCCCTGCCCACACTGCTAAAAAGACTATGACTCCCTCTTCTACCAGTTGGCAGCCCTTAAAACAAAGGAGTTCAGGAAAGGTGGGTGTGCTTCAAAACAGAGATCTTGAGAGCACAGGAACAGACTGTCCCTGTGTGCTGAAAGTAGAGTCAACAAGGCAAATGTCCGGCCTGGATGGGCAACGAGGTTTTTGAAGGAACTTAAAAATAAAAAGAGGATGTATCATCTTTGGAAGGAGGGTCAGGTCTCACAGGAAGTATTTAAGGGGGCTGCAAGTGCATGTAGGAAGAAAATTAGGGAGGCCAAATCTCAGTTCAAGCTTAAGTTGGCAATTTTTGTAAAAGATAATAAAAAATGTTTTTACAAATATATTAATGGCAAAAGGAAGTGTAAGACCAACCTTTGCTCCTTATGGATGAGGGAAGGAACCTAGTAACAGCAGATGAGGAGAAGGCGGAAGTGCTTAATGCCTTCTTTGCCTCAGTCTTTAGCAGGAAGATGGCTTGTCCTCAGGACAACTGCCCTCCTGGGTTGGTAGATGGTGTCAGGGAGCAGAATGATCCCCCTGTTGTCCAGGAGGAGGCTGTCAGAGAACTGCTGAGTCGCTTGGATATTCATAAATCTATGGGACCAGATGGGATCCATCCCAGGCTGATGAGGGAGCTGGCAGATGAGCTTGCAAAGCCACTCTCCATCATTTACCAACAGTCCTGGCTCACTAGTGAGGTTCCAGATGACTGGAAGCTGGCCAGTGTGATGGTCATTCAGAAAAAGGGTGGGAAGCAGGATCCTGGTAATTATAGGCCAGTCAGCCTGACCTCAGTACCTGGTAAGGTAATGGAACATTTTACACTGAGTGTCATCACGCAGCACCTACAGGATGGCCCAGGGTCCCAGGCCCAGCCAGCACAGGTGTAGGAGAGGTAGTTCGTGTTTGACCAACCTGATCTCCCTTTATGACCAGATGACCCGCCTGGTGGATGCAGGAAGGGCTGTGGATGTTTCCATTTGGACTTCAGCAAGGCCTTTGACACTGTCTCCCACAGCAGCGCCTGGATAAGCTGGCAGCCCATGGCTTGGACAGGAGCACTCTTTGCTGGGTTAGGAACTGGCTGGATGGCCAGGCCCAGAGAGTGGTGG
>VWZU01012976.1:165706-202343 GCA_013397095.1 Sterrhoptilus dennistouni
TTGGAACACAAACCCTGTGAGGAACGGCTCAGGGAGCTGGGGTTGTTTAGCCTGGAGAAAAGGAGACTCAGAGGTGACCTTGTCACTCTCTACAGCTTCCTGAAGGGAGGTTGTAGTCAGGTGGGGGTTGGTCTCTTTCTCCAGGCAGCAACTGACAGAATGAGAGGACACAGTCTCAAGCTGTGCCAAGGGAAATATAGGTTGGATATTAGGACAAAGCTTTTCACAGAAAGAATAATAAAGTACTGGAATGTTCTGCCTGGGAAGGTGGTGGAGTTCCCATCCCTGGATGTGTTTAAAAAAAGACTGGATGTGGCACTCAGTGCCATGGTCTAGTGTGTTAGGGCATGGGTTGGCCTCAATGAGCTTGGAAATATCTTCCAACTTAGTAATTCTGTGATTCTGTCTACCACAAATTTTTTTAGATTTTTGTCCTCAGTCTTTGCTTCCAAGGAACAATGACAATGGAATGAGCTGACTCACTCAGACTTCAACAAAAAAGTGTTGCTAATTTTAAACGCATATCAAAAGCCTGCCCAGATGTATCTATCAATCACTTTACAAACATAAACTGTGACCTACAGACATGAAAGTAGGAAAATTGTCTATGCATACAACTGAAAGGTATTTTGAACATGGAAATAGAGGTTTAGACAAACCTTTTGGAGACAAACTATTTTCTTATTAAACAAATTTACTATAATAATTTCCTCACTATACCTTCCATTTTATATAGAGGACAACATATTGTATGTTTAATCAAAAGTTTAGCGAAAAACTTATACAGACCCTTGTCTAAGTAGCTTCATTTGGAAGAAGCAGCCTCACAACTGAGTGCAAAAAAGAAGAAAATTATTTTCCTCATGATTACTGTTGTTACTTTTCTTCTCCAATGCCCAGGTACAACTTATTTTTAAAGAAAATTTTATGCCACAAGACCAGAAAATTGCCAAGAGCAACAAGAAAATGTGTCTAGTGCTTATCTTGTTTGGATAGTTTAAAGAGAGCATAGGTTGCTCCTGCTGAGCTCCCCGGAGGAGCAAGGAGCATGTTGATGCCATAACAAGTGTGACAATGTGTCTTTTTCAGAGTTCAGCTACAGCCCATCTAGATCCCATTCAGCCTCTCCAGTGGAGAAACTACTTGAGAAGAATTCAGGCAGCATTCAAGCTCACACATCCACACACATTACCAGCTAGCTCAGCAAGAGAGGCAAAAGGTTCCCAGCCCCAGATCAATTCCAGCAAACATTTATTCCATGTGCCAAAGGTGAATGCAGGAGGCCAAAAAGAGGGATCATGTGAATTTTCTCAGTTATACAGTGTCTCAGGTTTGTGGGTGGTACAGGGGGCAGGGCAGGGGGCAAGTGACCATAGGGAAGAAAGCAACTGGACTCCAGGCCCCATAGCCAATGGGGAAACAGGGAAAGGGGATACCATGGGGGAGTGATGGACTTGGGAAANNGGGGGAGTGATGGACTTGGGAAATCCAGGGAACAGATTGCACAATGTTTGCAAGGAGCCATGGGGGAGAAGCCTTTGTTACACCTGGGGTGGATATATATCTTTGCTTTTCCAGGGCAAGGCAGTTGGAAATTCCTTTAAGGGCACAAGGGACTCCACAAAAAAGCATGCCCGTAGCATCGTGGTCATGAATAAGGCAGCAATCAGAGGAGGAAGCACAGGGTTTTTTTTACTTCTGGGGAAACAGAGGCAATTAATTATTAAAATGGGAAGCTATCTTACAAAACAAAAATCAAGCAACTTCAATCTAATCCTTTCACAGAATCATGGAATGGTTTGGGTCTCCCTGCCATGAGCAGGGACATCTTCAAGTAGATGAGGTTGCTCAGAGCCCTGTACAAGTTGGCCTGAAATGTTTTTAGGGATGGGGCATCCACCACCTCTCTAGGCAACATATGCCAGTGTTTTAACACCCTTACATATATATACTTGAAACAAGTGCAATGCCAAGGACTAGTCTTGGAAGTGATTCCCAGATGCCGGGCTGGAGTTGCTCCCTTCTACTCTAAAGCTACATGTTAAAATGCTGCCAAAAGCTGCTGGAAAAGTGACTAGCAGATTGAAGGTTGTCCTGTGCTTGGAGGGGATGACAGCTGGGAAGCAGGAATTGCCTGTACTTTTTTGTCTGTGCAGTCCTACCTTGCACCTGCAGGAGAAGAATACTCTGCTATACCAAATGGGACCCATGAACACCTGAAATACATTAAAGCCTCCTCGCAGCATCAGAAATACGGAGCTGGGAGCAAATGATGAACTGTTAAATTCAATTGTGTTTGCGTGTGTAATTTTTCTGCATTTTATTATTCACTGCTGTTTGGACAAATGCTCATTACACTAGAGGGTAGTACTGATTCTTCTGCTTAACTGAGCTGAATGTTTACAGTGGGGAAACTCTAAAAATTGTCACTCTTTTTCATCAAAATGACATGGGGAACTTGGGACAGTGCTTTCAGTAAAAGCCTCCACTGGTGAAGCATCTTCCAATCCTAATGGTTTTGGAACTCCTTGGTAAATTTAAGTTACTATTCACTTATCCATGCTTCTCTTACATAACCTGTAAAGTAACTACCTAGATGTCTACTCAGAGACTTAAGCTGCTATTTAGAGCATTAATGGAGCTTGCTTTTTAAATAATTCACTGCATAAAGTTATCTTTCTAAAAAATCTCACTTCAGATTATCACTTCTAGTTCAGTTGTTTCAAGATTGCCAATCCCCAGTTATTAAATATTGTGAACTAAATACTCAAACATATGACTTTTAAAAAAAGAATCATTGCATTCCTATATGCCCCCAGGGCTTCAAGTTGGTTTTGTTGATATATTAAGTTTTACATAGAGTTGTGAAGGCTAGAAACTTATAACTTCTCTGGAGGAAAGCTAAGAAAAAAAAGCCGGCTGCTGCAATAATGAAAAAAATAATTAACAAGATATAAGTAGTAGAAACATATGATTTTCATAGTGCACTATTGTTTGAAATGGAAAAATATAAAGCAAAATTTCTACTTGAAAGGGGAAAAAAAATTGGCATCCGGAGTATGTAGACTCAGTTCCTTTTACAAAACTCTTTTCTCAGAGAACTCTCCCCGCTTCAAATGATGACTATTTTGTGTATAAAATATATTTGTTCTGTTCAGAGCTATTCTAGAACACCTTGGCATTCAGAAATCTGAAAGAGAATTTTTTTTGTTTTGTTTTGTTTTTTGTTTTTTTGTTTTTTGTTTTCCCCTCCAGAATGTTTGATTTAGGCTTGAATGGACAAGAACTGAAAAAGGAAATTAGGGAAGTATATAATGAAAAGTACTGCAAGACAGTGATATATCATTGATTCATTGTGAGGAAAGGGGAGTCACCCTCCCTTTTTCCTGCACTGCTTTCATATCTCTTTACTGCCTGTTACTGTCCATATGCTGCATAGGCTGAACATGTTGGCCTCTCAGCTCTGCTGGTGTTTTCCTCCAAGAAAACACTACTAAAGGCTAAGTTTAGGAGACTTAGTTTCAAACGATAAATCCATCTTTCACGCTATGAAAGTGCATTTATGGTTGGGGGGAAAATTCCTGAGGTCCTTATTGCTTTCCTACAGCAGTGCTGCATTATAGATGTCTCTGCATGCATGAGTGAATGCTGTGATAGAATAAGATTAAAATTGTACATTAGTTTTGGAGGGAAAAAGGAGACTTGGTCTGTATGAAAAATGTTTAGACTGATGGTTCCTCTGGAAAACATTAAGAAACCTCCTCATTTAAAATTTAGTTTACTTAAAAAAGTTTAAGTTTACATTAAAAATAGAAACACTTTGATTTCTCACTGCTCTGCAATAACCTGGGTACTGCTTCTTGGATCAAGGATGAGTGGGTGCCTGTATCCAAGCAAATGACATTAGCTAGTGTGTGACTGGAATCAAGCAGCACATAGGCAGGATTTTCAGTCAAAAAGGCATTTGTTTACTCACCATTTTTTCCGTCTTTTAACAGAGACGATGAATTTCAAAAAAATAAACCCTCTGGATAGTGCTTTTTTCCCTATCTCTGCATGGAGCTCTTTTGACTTTTAGCCTTGGAAATCTATTGCTGTAATTTCCTAGTCTTTCCTAGGAACATATCTACATACATAAAAGCAAAACTTCTTTTTAATGACTTACTAAAAAACTTTTGAGAGATGAGATTAAACGTGTCCTCTTTAGCTCCAATGCACTAATTTAATTTGTGTTAGTTCCGTGCACAGAACTCATTTCTGAGAGAGCTGTCTTCATGTAAGTGGTTGATGAGGTTGAAATGATAAATATTTTGTGTGTAGAAGAGAACTTTTTCCAAGTGGCATCATTCCAGCTCTGTTTAATTTAAGGTGTCCAAATGAGTTAAATCCCATGTTTGTGGGCTGCAGTATTCACTTGTGTGACCTGTGGGGAAAGAAGCACTATTGTTCAGCAAAGTGACTATTAAATCATCTAGACTGTAAGTGGATTATATATTCACATAAGCTTATACATAACTGAGTGTCTTAGCATTTACATATACAGTTCCTAATTGAATTTTGTCACAAAAAATCCAGAGCCATTTGACTTTCATTTATCCCAAAATGCAGCTCTCGCAGCAGCAGTATGTTAAAAAAAAATCAATAGAAGTTTTTTTCCAAGAGATATTCCAGGAAGAGATATAGTGATAAAGAGCTATTTACAACTTTCCTGTGCTAGCATCTCCCTTGATCAGCTACAGTCTGTATCTGAACTGCCCTGAGCCCTTTGTTAGATTCTAACCCACCCATCCTCCTGATCATTATCTGATGTCAGAAGTGATCTCCATTTGCAAAGTGCTGAAATTGAGACAAGGAGTTTTGTCCCACAGAAAAGTTGTGGACCAAATACAGAACTTTAGAGTGTTAAGGTCGCATCTTAACAGATTCAAGATGGCATTTGAACCCGAAAGTGCAAAATTACAAACAGATTTGGTGGGGTGCATTTTGCCTAAAAATTGAAAGAAAAAAGCAGATTTCACTTTAAGGCTCATAAAACCTTAAAGGAGTTGAAAGGTGCAAATTCTTTTAAGATTTTGGACTTTGACAGAAGGGATTTTGCATGCAGCTTTATATGAAAGAAAATAATTAACAAAGTTGATGGAAGGCAAAGAGAGAAAGCATGATTGTTTTTAACACAAAGGTGTAACTAACATCAAGGCTGTACATATAAAGAAGGTGCTTAAGTTTAGAAAACAGGCCCAAAGAAAATTAAAACCAATAGTCCTGTCTAGCATGCAGAATAAGATTATTATTTCCCAACTAAACTGATTTCTGATAATTTTTGTGGAGTCAGTTTCTGCTGGGAAACAATAAGCAGTTGTCAGATTTGCTGGCACGGGTCTATTTTGCTTGAATTTTTCAGAGGAATAAATGTCCTTTAGCAAAAGCTTTGCAAATCTCCCATTGCTTCCAAATACAGCACTTGTCCTGCTGCCTCCACCTGTGCCATTGTCTAGTGCTCAGCACCACTCTGGATAAGAAAGCTTCAATGCCTCCATAAGGGCAACATGAAAATGCTTCAGCTCTGGAAGAAATACTGAAAATTCTGGGTTTTTTAAATTTATGCAATCTGAAACATATTAAATGTGTTAATTAACAGGTCAGATTTCATAGCAACCATCCTCTTATGCAGCAGTGTGTATATCCTATTCCTGCTGAGCTGAAGCAAATCTGACACCCAGGTGAGCTGGTATTGGTGATATTTGAGTACCAGGATGGGATGCCAGGGAGGTCTTGGCTTGCTGGCTGAGAGTGACAGACACCTCAGAGGTTGCAAATTTTTTAACTTAAAATAGTAATTATTAAAAGAATGATTTTTTTGTTGTTGTTTTGGTTTGTTTGGGGTTTTGTTTTGGTTTTTTTTTAATGTTTTTGGGGTTTCTTGGCTTTGAGGTTTTTTTCCTTTGCGGGGGGGTATGTTGTATGGGTGGGTTGTTTCGGTGTAGGTTCTTTGGTTTGGGGTTTTTTGTGTTTTTAGCAGCTTTTAAATTTAGTTCTCAGCTCTTCTATTCCTAACAGTGACAGATTTAATAATTTTTTTTCCTCTGTGACAGGAAGGCAGTATGCACAAATGAGATGAAATATGTGGGCAATACTGGATAAAAATTTCCTTGGGAAATCACACGTTAGACTTATTTTTATGTTTTTAAAGGCAGATTTAATAATTTTTTTTCCTCTGTGACAGGAAGGCAGTATGCACAAATGAGATGAAATATGTGGGCAATACTGGATAAAAATTTCCTTGGGAAATCACACGTTAGACTTATTTTTATGTTTTTTAAGGCAAATGAATCTTTATTCTCTGAAGTATTTAAGACCACCCTTTGCTGGCACAACCTTAGCCCTAAAAGCTTCTTGATCAAAATAAAAAAGGAAAATATTATGTCAACAGCTTTCTCTGCCACACACTACATCACACAGCCTCAGAATATTGGAGTTATGTAAATGACTTGGGGGAAATGGAATTGTCTGTTCCTGCCCTCTCGGCACATTTCTACAAAGTTATTGATATTTCTGCAGGCCCTGATGACTGTCACTATTGTTACAGCTCAGTGGAGCTCAACAATGCTGGGCAGACCCAGGGTCTGAAACCTGTCCTGCCATGTGGCCACTGTCAGTTCCTTTCAGAGGAGAGAAGGTAAGGTGGGAAGCTGGGGAAAACTGACATGTCCCAGTGCTGACTGTAATTTCCAAACTTTTCAGATTCTGACCCTTCCACTCCACTCTTTATTCTGAAAAGGCCATAAAGGAAACCTGTTAGTTGGTAGTGGTGCTTCTGGACTTTCTCTGACAAAATAATGCTTCGGCATTCTTCTGGTATTATAGTCACCTTCTTCAAATTTGTCACCAGTTTCAAACACTTACCAAGCAGTCCATTAGGAAGGTTATTTTGTTTCTTCTCCAGTTATCCCAGCCAACAGGACTTCTTTTCCTCCATCCCATAGTCAGCATTTAATTAATTAATTAATTAATTAATTATGTTAAAATTAAGTTAAACTCTTTGAGGTTGCCTGATTCTGTTGAATCAATATGCTTATGAAGCCTGAATGGTTCCTAATTAAGTCTTTCCACACATAAGGAATAATATGCAGAGTGGCTCTTATTCAACAGTGGAGGATGAAAATTTTGCACTGGTAAGCAAAGAGACATTGATGATGCCCCAGTTTAAAGCAATTTTAAATCCCTTTTGTCCATGAGAGCAATTTCTGATATTTCAGGAAGAAAAGAGAATGTGGAATGCAAAACTACTTACATTTTAATTCTTATCATGAATGTTTCTGTGCTGAAAGTGGTCTTTTTGTTGCTTTTTGAAAATCAAATGGCTGCTTTGTTGTTTCTCTGACAACATACCTGCTTTTATAAAGTTCATGGAAGTTGGTAGCTATGAGTCAGTGTTAGCTATTTTCATGACTTTCATTGAAAGTACTATAATATTTCATATGGGCTGATCCTTCTTTATCTCATTTTTCACTCTTGTGGCTCATTTCCTGCATCCCCTTCTACAGTTTAGTGCATTACTCACCTTCACCATATTATCTCAGGTGCTGTCTCCAGCCTCTCAGCCTGCAGATTCAGACAGCTTACACAGAGCAGCACTCAGTGGTTATTCCCATAGATGGACTGTGGCACAGTTTTCCACAGAAAACACGTATCAAAGCCAAATTGTGTCAAACTCAAGTTATTTCTAGCATTATCTTGCCATGCCATATCGTTGTTATTCTTACAACGTGTAGCTCCATTGAAGTCAGTGAGCATCAATGGATAAAGTCCTCCTTCAGAGGATGTAGTCCCTGGTTAGAAATTAATTCCCTCAAAACATTTAATTCTGAGAGATGGAACAGTGGATAAATCCATAAGTATGTGCAAATGCATTTTCCCAAGCCCATTTTGCTAGTATATGCTTGCAAGCCTTGATGCTGTGTACATGCTATAGAAAAAAAGTCTTTTTCAAGGCATGACGTAATGGTATAGCCTGGCCACCTGGGAAGATAAACCATGGCCAAATTGCTTCTTTTAGGAGCATTCATGTCCAAAAATGAATTAAAGACGGATAGCCAAGACAGTCTTTTCACTAACAGCAGAATGATAAATGCTTATGCCTTCCCTTTTTCATGCCTGCAGCCTGAGAGCACTGTTGAAATTTAGAAGCTCAAATGAACTGCATGATGGACAGATGTATCAGAAAGTAAATTAAAGGAAAGAAAAAGAGCATTGATGAAGTGGAGCTATTGCTTGGGAGTCGAATATATATTGATAGAAAAGTGGGCCAAGTGTTCTTTATAGATCTTTATCTCTGTTAATGTCTGTTTTCAGGAATGATAACTAACACTAACAGGGAGGACTTTTTCTGAAAGCCAAGAATGGGATAGTTAATCAGAATTTCTGGAAATTATTAAACATGTGATTTCTTGATGACACTCATGCCTTTGAATCCCCTTTCATTTCCCCAGTTCTATAATATTAACACTGCTTTTAAAAAAACAGTAGGTGTGTGCTAAAGCTTCTTCACCAGATCTGTTCATTCAGGTTTACTGTCATTTGGCATCTGGAAACAGCAGTCCTCCTCCTCATATTCTCTTATTTCTTCAGAATTGAGAAATTCCTTAGAATTAATTCTTAAGAATTAAGCCAGACACCAAAGGAGCTGACTCAGAAACAGCTACACAAAAATAAAAGCCCTGCTTCTGTCTGCTCATGCTTCCCAGCAGTCCCTGAGATGACAGAGACATCACTCACTCTGTTACACAGCTAACAGCCTGTCCCTGCAATAGTCTGTGCTGGGGTCCAGCCTCAGAGCAGAAGATGTCTTACCCCAGGTTCAGTGTTTAGTGAAGAAGATCTTGACTTAAAGACAATTTTCATGTTCATATGCCCAGGTCTTAACAAGATTTAAAAGCTTCTTTCCTCCCAGTTACTCCTGTGACTCACCACTTAATTTAGTGGACAGCTTAATTTTTTCTTTTAAGGGATTACTGAATTACTCTGCCCAGTCTAGAGACACTGACTTTCCCTGAATATGCCTGTATAGAACCTTATCCTGTCCAGAAGCAAACAGACTAGATAATGGACCCACTACTTACTGGAACTATTAATTGATGACTAAACTATATTGTGGCAAGCACTGCTTTTTAGTTGGGCAAATATTGTCACCTGTAGTGCTTGTACTTTGTATGACTATATAGTCTAAAACACAGAAAGAAAAAGGCATGAAAATAGTGCTACCTTGTTTGCAACCAGGAGTGGTGATGGTCAGATTCTTTATTGGAGATTTCAGGGAAAACATGCTTGGCATGATTAGTCACACTGCAGACTGTGATTGTGCCTCCTCCAGCATGGAATAATATCAGTAACTGAAAGACAGGCACATCCTGAGTACTGATCAGAAGCCAAATCCATTGAGCATATACGGCATTTATAAAGGGTTTTTCTTGTGTGGCACTTATAGATGGTTTGATTTTTGGTAACCATTTCTCATTGGTTATATATTCTTTATGACATCAGTTATTTGGTAATCATTACAAAGCTTCACAATGTGTTTCTTGGTCACTTCTACCCCAGGGATCAGTTATCTGTGTCTATCTATCCCATGGTTTTTGCTCGATCAGGCCTAAGATATCAGGTTGCTTTATCAGTTCCATTATATTCAGAGATATCAAACATCAGATATCCAGAGATATCTGTCGTATCTCCCATACAATCAGGCTGCTTTTGGATGTGGTACTTGGACTAGATCTTCCTGCATTACTGCAGAATAATCCTTAGATCACCACAAGGCTGTCAGGAAGAAACAACAGTTAAAATGGCTGTGCTCATCCCTGGAGGATGACAAATCATATAGTTTCAAAAAATGCTCTCTGGCTGCAGTAATTGTTTTTGAAAAGCAAACCAGAGACAAAATCACAGAAGATCTCTGCTCAAAAATACCCCCACAAATGGGCTTGTAAGGATGCAAGAGGAACAAGAATAGAGCTGGCTGTCTTGATGGCATTGATTGATGGCACCCTTTGACCAAAAACCAGCTAAAACCAACCCAGCAGAATCCAGCCTCCAACCCACACAACCAACACCTTATTTTCTCTTGGAGATACTAGGATAGGGTTCAGCCTAGAAGGGGACAATTTCATACCCAAGTGTTTGTTGTCATATAACTGCAGGAATTTTAGGAGAATGTGAGGGCACAGCCTTAAGGCAAAGAAGGGAAAGGGAAAGACATCAGGAGGAGGAGAAAGCAGTGTCCAAAGACTATGTGGGGGAAACAGTTTCTTTCCTTTTTCTCCAATAATGAGGAGAAATAACACAGGACCCTGATAGTGATGCTGTCAGAGTGGCCTCTTGCAGGGCTGAGGAGAGCCCTGGCACCTGGATCCCTCCTCTTTGGGGGACATTGGAACCCCTGAGGTGAGTTGCCCCTGCCCTGTCAGAGAGTGGAGGGGCTGCAGCTGCTGCCCTAGGCAGAGGCACCTGCAACTGCCACCACCTCCGGCCCCAGACTGTCCTTGGGCTGGTCCCATTCTGTGGGGATGGGCTTAGGTGGAGAATAGCTGTGACCCTCACAAAGGGCAGCCTCTGTTTTGTCAGCTTCTTCCTCCTCCACAGAGACTGTAAGGCTGCTGATGGGAGTCCCATCCATGAGCAGGAACTCAGGGATCTGCAGCTGATGGACTTGCTGCTGGCTGCTGGGCTGTGAATCTCATCCCTGGCAGTGTGGGAGCACAGCAGCCTCTGGGCCCCCTTGCTGCACTGGTTCATAATGATGTCAATGGTGCCCTGGACCAGTGGCACTGTATACTCCTCCAGGATGTCTTGCAAACTCATTATGATTTCCCCATCTGGGAAATCTCTCTGCATAGGTGCAGAGACAGTGCACAATGTGCTCTCTGTCAGCCACCATTGTTCCCCTACATGGTCTCTATTCCCTGGTGCAGCCAAGTCTGCACAGGGTCCAGGACATGCTGTTGTTGACGGAAAAGTTCTGCCCACACCTCAGGCAGGACACTGCCCATGGCCTGGAATGGTGTGTCCTGTGGAGAAGATGGACAGGACACCACAGGAAGATGGGAACTGGTCTCATCCAGGCTGTCAGGAGCTCTCCCTCCCTGGCTGCTGGCAGGTCCTCAGGGACTGTGGCAGATGTCTCCAGATAGTCATCTTCTGCATGATTAGAAAATCAGACAGTCACTGTTATTCTTCTGCAGACTGGGCACACTGGATTTCTCTGTGTCCACCATGGCATACAGTCCAGGCAGACCCCGTGGTGGCAATAAAAGTCATCCCAAGTGTCCTGCCAGAAGGGGCAGCTCTGGTTTGTCTCTGTGGCCATCTTCGTGCTCTGCAGCATGTTGGGAAAAGCAGAGGATAAGGAGCAGCTCCCCTTTGATGGCATCTTATCTGCAGGAGGGAGAGACCATGGCCACCAGCTCTCCTGGTGCAGGGAGGAAGAAATGGCCAGGCCCCTTGAGAAGGCCACCCTCCCAGCTCCCTGAGTCCCATCACACACCCCACAGCCACTCTGGTAGGACATTTTCCTGCACAGCTCACCCTCAGTGCTGCATCTGAAGTGCTCAGCTGCCTGAAGCAGGCAGGGCAGGGAAACAGGAGTGATGGGTCTGGGACTGGCACCAAGATCTGCCAGTAACAGGCACCACCCAGCACTAGAGAAGCCTGGCTTGATCCTGCAGATGTCACAGAGCTGCTTGGATGGAGTTCAGGCTGGAACCAGACTGGCCCAGTCTCTGCCAACTCCAAATATAAGCAGTGAGGGATGAGAGTTCCCAATCCATCTGCCCATGATATCACACCCCACTGCTGCCTGATGGCAGCAGCTTCCACATCCCTGTGTTTTCACAGAAGTCCTTCTCACCCTGCAGGCACATGACATCAGCTAACACTGGGGAGTTCATGCTGAAAACCTGACCCTTTTTCTCAGGAGGATAGCCTGGCAGGGATCAGGTTTCCCAGGAAGGTTTTTGACATCTCTGTGTTAGGGAGCTTCAAGCCCCAGCTGGACAAAGCCCTGAGTACTTGGTGTAACTGCAGCACCAACCTTGCTTTGCGCAGAAGACTGAACCAGAGGTCCTCTGCACTCACATCCGTTCTGTGATCTTTTCCTAATCCTGTGAGAAAAGGATGGTGATCAGCAGAGTCCATATCAGCAACTTTAGAGGGGGTAAAAAAAACTACTGGGGTTTGGATTCAACATTTTATTTTTTTGCAGCATTTTTCAAAGTGTGAATCTGTCTCTTCACAAAGCCTTGTCCCACACTACAGCACCAAATCCTGACAGTAGTAACAAACTTAGATTGTTAAAAGTATTTCCCTTTGGATTGGTTGATAAACTACAGTCATGAGGGATGTTTGCAGCAGACTAATCGTTAATTCCCAGGGCTTTCCTATAGTCTAGGCAGTGAATTCTCCCCATGTAACCCTGTGGATGGGAGCAGTTCAAAAATCTTTGTATTTGCACAGCAAAATGCTTGGTTTTATTTGAGATGCACTTAGTAGTGCAGAGAGAATGCTGTTCAGAAGAAACTTTTGGAAAGAAAGTATTTTTTTTTTTGTATTTTACTGTCAGAGAGAAGTCAAGCTGTCCTTGTACAGCAAGGATTAGACTGCAGAATTGTTTTTGCCACATACTGCAGGACAGTGATGGTGTGGTTCTGTGTGCCCAATAAAATTGGGTAAGTCTTAATTTTTGGAGTGGAGCTTGATGGGGAAGCTTGGGTGCTGTTTGTGAAAGATAGTGTATTTGATCCATACTAATGTCAGAGAGGGGCTCAGGGAAAGGACTCTATTAACAAAGAGACTTAAACAAGCGAATAAAGTGAAAACAAAGAATGTTATGAATAACGTGTGGTGATTAGCTCATGCAAATGAGGAGTTGTTGACTATGGTGGGGAGAAGTTGGAGTTTACAGTTCTTTTGATATTTCAGTATAATTTTGAACCCTTTTCTGTTCTCCCTTCAATACTCCCCTCCCCTTTTGTGGTTACTCAGCTCTGGCTGACAGGGCTGTACAAACCTGTGGGAGGGAGAGTATCTGCCCCTGTCAGAGGTGGCAGGAGCAGGGGACACTGACAGGGCTGTACAAACCTGTGGGTGGCAGGAGCAGGGGACCCTCCTGCTGGGAGGCCGGGCGGGGTGACAGCCCCACCACCGGGACACAGGAGGGGCTCCACAATGAAAGGCACAGACGGACGGACTGACAGCCCTGGGAGGAGCCGAGTGTCCAAATATGGGCAAAGCTGTGGGAGGTGCAGGAAGGACATATAAGGGCTGCTTATGAATATTAAGGAGGCTGGTGCAATCTCAGGGTATAAAAGGTGGAACGACAGTTTGTGGGCTGAGCCTGTGGTGGGCAGAAGGAGTCCTGTTAAGCTCCCAGGCCTGCTCACTCCCTTTGCTTTGTAATTTTAATGAGTTCTGATTAAATTTTTTTTACTCATTCCCGCCCAGGTTTTGAGAAGTTTATAATAAAGAAAATATAAGAAACCTTATTTGCAGTATTTTCTTACAGAGGTGTTTTTAGCAGTGTTTTACATTCTGTTAATTTAGTCGTTTTACTCCTATCTTTTATGTTCCAAGTCTCTAAAATTGCAGGGTTGTGATTCACCTCAAGCTTGAATTCTTTCTTATCTGCTCTTCAGTGATCTTCCAGTTGGATCTTCCTTATTTCTTCCCTTTTAAGAAAAGCAGCTTTACATATAAATATCTTCTGTCACAGGGCATTAAACATATCCATATCTTGCTGTTTCAAAAGCACAGGGATTGAATGTTGGGGTTTTTTTTGTGCCCATTAATTATGAAACACACGTGGATTCTGGGGGGTGAGAAAAGTAATCAAATATTCAATGGCATCTGTTTGCTGTTTATTGGGCATAAACCTTCCAAGAAAATACATAAGGCAATGACAAAAAAGGTTTTTTTTCTGTGAGTTCATAATCTCAGGCACAGCACCCTGGAGGCAGGACTGAGCATGTACTTCAGTGAAACCTATCACATCTGCTCCCGTGAAATGTCATTTCTAAGCAAAGCTGAGCCGCTGATGGGTTGGGTTTATGCAGATTCTTTAGTACATATCTGGGCTTTAAAGTGGCTTTCTGCTCCCACTGCTTTAGTGGCTGATGTGAACTCCTGGACAGAATGAACTTTTTTTAAAATGCTAAAATAAAATTTTTAGCACTGCAGGAGAAGTATGAGCAGTTGGATTACAGTTTCACACCTGTTTATGAATTTTGAAATTACTTTAATGCTGAAAATATTCCTGTGATAGCTTCACAATTCTATTGGCCTTCCTCTGCCATCTGCCCCCATCAGTGGTGTAGTGGGAAGGGTCAGGGCAGGTGGTGGGACTCCCTGGTGTTTCCTCACCTGGTGAAGGGTGAGGGTGAGTCTGAGGCATTCAGCTGTCTTTCCACCTTTGATCAGATAAGTCTGCTGGCATTCTGCCCATCCAGTTTGAAAAAGCGCAATAGATTTTTAGTTTCCTGCCAGCTGATATCCCCCAGGCTCTGGGTGAACCAGGTGCTGAAACACACTCACTTGATGTTAATGAATGGCTTTACTGCCTTCCAGATTTCCTTATACTGACACATACTAAAGCTGCATGGGGCTGCAACTGTGCCCTTGCACGAGCCACTGGCCCCCGTGTTAGCCAGCCATCTCTAAGGTCATTGTCAAGGCTAGCAGCTGATACCTTTGGTTCTCTGGTGGGTGCAGATTGTCTCTGGCACTGACAAGCTGTCTAGGCTGTAAAACTCCCCTGAGTGTTGCTCTGCTTTCTACTGACTTCTATTTCTTTTGAATGCAAAGTTGCCTGTGGCTTTGTCATCTGTTCAGGTGGCTGCAGTTCTTGTCTAAGAATCCTGTATGTGTGTGTAAGGTGATGTATGTAATGTGGATGTATAGGTGCATGTTTCTTAGGCTGTGAGAGGTTCTATGTATGTGCATCTTTTGTTACATCCTTTGCATTTTTGTGAAAAATAAAGGAAAAGGGGATAGTTGTGCTCTGTAAATAAATTCCTTTGTGTTTGAACAGCCATGGAAATGGCATACCCTGCAGAGAAGGTATTGTTATATTAAATGAAATGTGCTTGAAGTCCATCTAACAGTTCTTACTTGGAGTTTGAAACTATTTTCTGATTGACTCAGATGAAAGCCAGGTTCTCCCAAAAGATTAGTTCCCATTTCAAAGTTTTAAAAGAGCTGTGTTTTTTGAATTTCATATATTTTGGGCAGAGGAATTTATGGCCAGACTTGACCAGGTTCTCAGAGATGTGAATGTATTTCTCATCTGCTTCAAACGCTGAATAGGTACCCTTCTGTCAGAGAAGTTCCCACTCAGTGGACATCAGCTATCCATAGTTTTTCAAAAGCTGGTCTCATGACAGTGCCTAAATGGAAAAGAAGCTCTACTGTGAGAGATGCCCTTCATTCATGCTGTGGTGGAAGTACCAATTTGTATATTGGCTATTTCTCCACATATAAATCACTTCACAGGAGTTTTGGAATGATTTTCTGTATGACTGAATAGGTAATAGCATTGTCTTCCTTTTTTGCCCTCAGTACAAAGGAAACTCAAATCATAAACAGTAGGAAGTCAGACTGTGAATTATCTTTCTATTGAAAATTAATTGGAAAAGCATATCTACTGAAAATATGAAATGTTTATGATTAATTCCTTGTAGAATCTATCTGAACTAAGGTAGATAAGCAAATTACTTTGAAGGGGCGTGAAATACAGCTGTTCAGATGTTCTATTTAAGTATATGTTTCTTGCTGTTTTGCTTCCTTCTCCAAGTGCACAGAACTAAGTGAAAAATAGAGTGCAGATTAAACTTCCTATCCCACGCCGTGAGAAAGCTTGGTGACAAAGACAGCCTCAAGAGCTTGTAGTTATCCACACATTTTGCCTCTGTGCTTCCATTTTCTACCCCCAAAGATATACTGGCAGAATTCTGCTATCAGGTTGACTACTACCTGTTGACTACTACCTGGATCAAGATGTACAGAGAGGTTGTAGATTTTCCATCCTTGGAGTTACTAAAAGCCATCCAGGAATAGTCCTGGAAAGCAGGCTCAAGATGTACCTGCTTGAGCAAGGGAGTTGGGCCAGATGACATGAAGAGGTCCCTTCCATCCACAAGCAACCTGCTATTCTCTGAAAACTGTTGAATTGCTGTCCTTTTCAGGCCAAACCAGGCTATGGCCTGGCACTCAGTCCTTTAGACACAATTCTTGGTACAGGGCTATGTGTGGTATGGAACACCACTTACCATTGAATAGATGTTGGTGCAGACAGGAACTTCTTATTCTAACATTGCTGCCAAAGACATCAGTAAATAATGCCTCACCGGGAGGTTCGGATGTTCAACTAAGATTCATTTAATTCCAGGTAAATTTAGAGGATGAAATAAACAAAATGATGAGTACATGGAAGCTCTCATTCAGGCCCAGGATTCTTGGAAGAGTTGGATTAGTACACCTCCTGAAAAATGTACACTGCCTAGGACCCAAACCTTAAGCGGGTTCTGATAGGTCTTGTTTGAAAACACACTTGGGAAACAAAACACTTGCAAAAATACCATTTCTTATGAGTGTTACCCTGATTGTAGTTTTAGTAGGCTTTTAGTCAAAGAATGAGGCATTGGACTTAATAACACTGTTTCCTAGTAGGCTCAATGGATGAAAGCAAAGAGTTGGTTGTATGGAGGCTCAAAGCACTTTAGGATGAGCAGCTCAAGGAGTGATGGCAACGTTATATTAGTGAAGGTGGAAAAAGAACTGCTGGGATTTGGTACACATGGTGCTCACAGCATTGCCAGCAAGACCTGGAGTATAAAGGTCTTCTGCTCTGTGGGAAATGGGGGAGTATTTCTTCCACAGCAAGGTAAGTTGAAGCAGCTGTGTTGAATAATTCCAGAAGATAAGGGGGTAATGTGTGTATCTCAAACACCGATAACTGGAGGGCCATGGAGCCAACCAAGGACTGTTGGCCTTCACACACAAGGATTGTTTGTAATGATCAAGAACTGTTATTAACACAGCCATGAGAAAGAACAAGATTTGGTTGGAGAGGGGGAGCCAGGCAGAGATAGGGAAGCTCTTCAAAGGGACAAACATTGTTGTTGCAGTTCCTGGATATAAGCATAACGTGGTACACAGCAAGCTCAGGAATGAAGACAAGAACATCTTCTGCTGCTTAGTTAAATGCTCTCATTGAACAAAGAGAGATCAATTTTTGGTGGTAAAGCTGAGTCTCTGGCCAGCACAGCACTTGACACAGCAGAACACAAGGTTGTGAGATTTTCTTATTTCCAAACTACACATACAAACTACGTTTCCCCTCTTCAACATCAGACAACTGCTCTGCTAAAAGCACCTTAGCAGTAACCAGAAACTGATGTTAATTCACTTTTGATTTACAATACTGTTTTCCTAATTTTGTGTGAAAGATGAACACAGATACCATGTTGTGGCAATATTCATACACCAAACCCCTTGAAGTGGCATACTTAGTAATGTTTTTGATTAAAATATATCATTAAACTAGGCCAGCTACATGTGGTGATCTATCTCATCAGGGCCCAGGCAGCCAACTAATAGCATTGCTAGAAACAACCTTTGGAAGATGGAACAACAAACTGTAGCCAGTTCTCAGGTTTTGCAGGACATAAGGTGCATTTGGAAATTAGCACCTCTGAAATGTCTTTCTCAAATTTGTTCTGCAAGTGAAAGAAAGCCCATTACTAAGATGTGTGAAAAATGTGAAGATGCAAAGGCTCAAGACACAGTGGAACAGAGAGGCACAGTCATATTAGGGACAGCCTTAAGGACAACAAGGCAACCCTATTTCATCCCTACACTTTAACAAAATATAGCCATTTATAAGCCAAGCTTAAAGACATACTTGGGCTTCTGTGGACAGCAGTGGCACTGAGAATGTCTGCTCAATCAGCTCAGCATGAAGGTGCATTAGTGGCTTCAAAAAAGCAGCTTGCAAATCTTTGAGGTATTTGATGCACATGGATATTCTTTATTTGGCTTTGTTGGCCCAAGTACCAATGTCATTATATATTTCCACATTTGGATATCATTGTAATAAATTAATTTAAACACTGAGTCATCATGCAGTGAGAATTTTACTCTCTACAATGGTTAAATTCTCCTCAAATTAAATTGCACACTAGTCTGCTAAAAGCTTTGATATAGAGAGGTATTTGAAAAATATTTTGCCAAATTGCAAGACTAACAAAAAGATTTTTTTTCCAGTAAAATATAGTTAAATCCTACTTTTTTATCCAAATGAACTTTAAAGTCTACTCAATTCCTCTGAAAGTTGGTGTGGAAGCAGTTAAATGCACTCAATAACTAGATTTGTCTGATATGGGCTGTTATACTACTATTTTCATCTCAGAAATGATAATTCAAGTTTAGAGTGCTTTATGGGCACATGAAAGCACATGATCACTCAGCTGCAGATGTCCTCTATGTCTTTGGGCATATTTTTAGGTTAGTCCTATTGCCAGGAAAAATGAGAATTAACTCCTGCAAATTAATTATGCTAGTGAGTATTCCTTGTGGCAAAAAAAGCTCTGGAGTTTTTAACTGCCAAATGTTTACGTAGGGTATTTCATGGGTAATTGATTTATCCTAAGGAAGTGTATTATTGTCTCCACTTGTTCAAAAAAGCTTCACTTTTATTAGCTATGCCAAACAGATATCCCACTACAGAAAAAAAATCATCATTTGGAATCCAAGACGTTTTCCTTTTTATTTCTTCTTCTTAGTAGTAGTATTTCTTCTTCTGCTTGTTTTTAGCACAACAGACACCATGACACTTTCAGAAATACTGCTGTGCTGAGGAATCCATGTTGTTCACTTTGAGCATGAGCAGCATGTTCATGAATATTTCAGCCAGTGATCTAATTTCACCAGGGTATATGTAGGAAAGCAGATGTAATGTTTTGATCAGCATTAGTTACGGGTCAAAGTGAACTCTCACAATGATTTCCACCTGCCTCTGCTCTTGCATTTCTGTGGATCTTAGGGTAGGACACTGCCTACTTAAGGTCCCTGGAAATTTCTGGTTTGCTTTTATTACAGCATTCACATCTGTTATTCTAAAAAGCTGTTTAAGTTATGTTATGTTTTCTGTTGTACATAGGTTTTTAAGACACCACTGAAGAACTACAGAAAATAAGAACACATACAGCTTCTCCTGTGCAATTCATAGTGATCCATGGATTTTGTAATTTGAAGACAGTAATATTAGTGGACTTAAAAGAACATTGTATTTACAGAGCCACTGAGGTTCTGAGTGTGAAACTGCCGCAAGTGTAAGGAACATGCTCTGTATCTAAGCTGAACAATAACCAGTTCATGATTCTATGGATCTGTGGGTGTGTGCTGAGTATTTTTTTCCTGTCTGATGTGTTATCCTCATAAAGTGGGCACCCCTGGCAATTCTGAAGTAAAAATAGTGAGCCATTCATCACACTGTGAACAGGGACTGGCACGTAAAGCATTTCAACACAGCATATCAACAGCAAAGTATGCTGAGATGAAAACAGAAATAATGACATTTCTGGGGTTGCTTGGTTGTTCTGAGATAAGAACAATGGAATTATCACAGAATAGTTTAGGTTGGAAGGAGTCTTTAAAGGCTGATCAGTTTTACCCCTGCTGCCACAGGCAGGGACATCTTGAAGTAGATCAGGTTGCTCTCTCTGAGTCCTGACTGACCTCAAATATTTCCAGGGATGGAGCACCTACCACTTTTCTGGGCAACCTGTGCCGTTCTTTAATTACCCTCATCATAGAAACCCTGCCTTGTAGATTGTCCTGGGTTGTAGTGTGGGATGTACACAAAGTATTTATTCTATCACCATCTTCATGAACTGTTGAAACCAAGTGGAGCAGAGCTCTAGCGTAGGGCTGTCTTCTGCTAATGGCCCATCAACGACTTGCCCATGACTCACAGATAACTCCCTCCAGGAGTTATCTCTGTTTAATGGGCCATCAAGGACCCACTTCACACTCATCATCCCATTGTGAGATGCTCTGCCCAGGGGGAGGAGCCAAGCATTCTCACCTGGATATAATCTGGGATTTGGGACAGTGCAAGCAGCCCTTACCTACTGGATTCCCAGAGGACCAGAGCTACCAGACCTTTCTACATGATCACTGCTTCAGGAAGTCCATCTCATCTGGACTGCTTCCACCATCCTGCTCAGGTTGTATTCTGACTCTGTCAGTGGTCCTTTGTGTTATCGCATTTATTTTATTTTATTTTTACCTTTTAACCTTTTTTCTTATTAAATTATATTTCTGACTTGGAGCCTCTCACTTGTTTTGCTTTCAAACCACAACACAGATCATCTATAGGTTAAGAGAAAGGCTGAGTGCAACCAGCAGCCATCAGGTTTAAAGTTGTTCCTTTATACAGTTAAGTGAGGTGACATTCAGATCTCCATGGCACAAAATATTCAGGGTCTTCACATGCTCTGTGGTTTGTGGTGCAGCTGCAGACCTGCAGACCTGCAAGTCTTGAGAGGATGGGAAAATCCAATTGAGCTTGTGCAGAGTGTTTGCCTCTCTCTTGCACCAGACTCCTCTGGGCTGGCCACCTCCAGATGTGGGCAAGTATGCTGGCTGGAGGACAAAGGGAAGTGCCTGGGAAAGGATTACAGGCTACCACAAGTTCACAGAGGGAAGTGTCTTGGTAGATAGGAATATCTTGAGCTAAATGCTGACTTGGGAAAAACTCCTACTCTCTTGGTGACCATGGTCTTTATCAGAAAGAAAGAAAGAAAGAAAGAAAGAAAGAAAGAGAAACAAAGAAAGAATTGAGATATTTTAAAAATTCTTGCATTTGTGCTCAATTAATTTACAGTATTGTTTTTTAGAAACAATGCATTTAGAAATCCTCTGTGCTATTACTGACAAATTGCTTCACTAAGGCCCTGGTTGTACTGTATTTAATTATTCAAAACTACACAATGAATTATTTCTGGATAGGATTTATGGACAGCTTATTTCCAGTCTTTAATATTCATACTGAGACCATTTTCATTGAATGCCTATAGTTTAAATGTCCTGCTGTATGCTTCTGTCCTTTGACTGCAGAATTCCTGCACCTGCATTTTCAGAATTTGAGTTCTTGATTTTTTAAAAAGAAAAAAGATCCTGTTTTCTTGTAACCTTTTGCCAGTAAACAAGTTCACTAGCATACCATGGAAAATAAAGACAGGTAGCGTACTGAGCTGACAAATTTACCTGAATTTTTTTCTTATCCTAAGAAAATACTCTCAAGCATTTATATTTTAAATTACTTAAGTCAAGATTTTGTGGAGTTAGGAAAGTAAAATGATGACTGAGAAAAGGCTAGAACCCTTCTACACTCTCCTCTGGTGCATTTTGTAGAGAAAAACCTTATGATTTTCAGGCTGGATATGGTTTTTAGTGGCAACCAGCAGAATCATCTCTACTCTGAAAAGCAGAGTGTACAATTCAATATGCATAATAAAGCATCTCTTGTGTGTATCACAGATTAAGCGATGGCTATTTAAAGTATAGAGGGAACATCAAAGGTTTCGCAAGATTCATTTGTTATTCTTTGAATAAGAAAAACCAGCAAAAACGGAGCAAAGTCTGCCATGATCACAATGGAAAGTGCTCAGGCTGTACCTTACAGCAAACCAGACAAAGGTACAGAGGCAAACACACTGGCTGCCTTGCCTCCTTCCTTTCCCAATATTTCATTTGTCATCATTCACCCATCTCCCGTCCTATGTGTCAGACCTGGAACAGGCAGAATGTGACTCCAGATCCCCCCTCCCTATGGCTGAGATTGCCTTTCTGATTTGTAGCCTCACTAAGGCACTTTCAAATATAGTGCAGAACCATTTAAAAATGTCTCTTGTTTGTGCCTGAGTACTCCATTGCTGTGGAAACACTCTGGCCAAGAAGAGTGGCCAACCCTGGGTAGCCATGGACTTGTTTATCTTTTTTTTTCTGACAAGGGTGTTTTGCTTCTGGGTGTGCCTATTCTCAAGTTTCCTATCAATTTCTGCACTGAAGCAGGATAGCATTTTTCTAATGATGGTTTTTCCCTTTGTGTCAGGATGTCCTCAGCATCCAGACCTGTGTTTAGCAAGCTGTGGGAGAGTTGAGACCGTGCAGCTTCTGCACATACAAAGGCAGGGTGTTTTGCTTCAAACCCACGTCCAAACCCACATCCAGAGAAGGGCCATGGAGCACAAGTCTTGCGAGGAGTGATTGAGGGAGGTGGGGTTGTTTAGTCTGGGGAAAAGGAGGCTTGGGAAGACCTTATTGCCCTCTACAAATCCTTAAGAGGAGGTTGTAGCCAGGTGGGGGTCAGGCTCTTACTGCAGGCGACAAGTGATAGGACAAGAGGAGACTGCCTCAAGCTGCACCAGATGAGTTTTAGATTGAACATTATGAAAAAATTCTTCATGGAGAGATTGTCAAGCAGTGGAGCAAGATGCCCAGGGCTGTACTGGAGTCACCATCCCAGGAGGTATATAAATGACACGGAGATGTGTCACTAGGGGATATGCTTTGGTGGTGGCCTTGACAGTCATGGGTTAGTAGTTGGATTGTCTTGATTGTTAGAGAGTTTTCCCAGTCTTAATGATGCCATGATTCTATGAAAACCAAGCTCATAACCTGCTATGGTTCCTGTAACTGAGTCAGCCTCATCCCAAATCACAATCTAATTTGAGGTGATTTCCACCTCAGGATGTGCTTACTCTGAGGAGCACTCGTGTGAGGGTGTGATTCCAGTAACAAACTTACCATCAGCTTGCTTAACTTGCTGCAAAATCATCAAATCATTTACACTGGAAAAGACCTCTAGGATTGAGTCATATGGTTAGATGTTTAGATATTGAGTCTGAATTTGAAGCTGTTCCTTGGGCTCAGTTGGGATTCTCCTCTGCTTCCTTTCAGGAATGTTCTGGGGACCCGAGTTGTGTCTTCACCCAGACAGGAGCATTCCTTGGAGGAGCAGACCTTTTTCTACCCGCAACCGTCACTGAGCAGGGATTTTAGACATTGCCATGATGAACTTGAGGGCACTCAAAGAGATGTTGGTCTGGATGAGTTCTTCTCTTTCTCTCTCTCTACTTTGCCTCCTTCCTCAGGCAGTATCTGCCCTCGTAGAACATACACAGTTTTCATTATTTTTACTGCAGAAATAGATTTAATCCCATATGCACCACAAAACATCCTTGATGATGGTGTCTGACTGCAATTTCTGTGCAGGCAAATGCTTTTGACCTCAACCACCACAGCCTGGTTCAATGCCCAAAAAATCATGGCAAGCACCTGCTCAATCTCTGCTGAATTGCCTTTCTTTACTCTTCCAGTGATTGCTCCTGTATTTATTCTGAACAACAAGATTTTATCTAGATAGTATTTTTTTTCTGTGTTTGAAACAAATAGCCCAGAATTTTGATCATTCATAGGAAAAAAAATCAGCCTCCTTGACACATAATCAAAATTTCCACTGTTTTGTAACTCCTCAAATAGTCAGAGGACTCACTGCTAAAGTTCCATGTTATCGAGAATTGCTAAATTTTTCAACATACAAGTTGATAGCTTTAATTCTGAGTTTTTAATTTGCTTGTTGCTTTACTGTCTTATACTAATTTTGACTTTTCTATGCCCTGGCAAATGGCTTTTCTTTCCCCTTGGAAGAGATTTATTTTTAAATGCTTTCAACCTTCTTTAAATAGTTGGGATTGTATCCAGGTTATTATTCTCACCAATTTCTGTTTTTCTTTTTCTCCCAAATTCTTATTAACTTTGTGTCATGTCAGAAACCACCCCCCCACACATATATTTTGAGAAATGTTGTATGAAGTAAGTGATAATGCACGATTTACCTGTTTGCTCGGCAGAAATGGCAGCATAAATTGTCTGTTTGCACATTTATGGGGCTAGCAACATTGTGTAACAGCAAGAACTGAGCTAAGAGCACCAGCTGAGGCACTTTTGAAAAGCGATTGAAAATGTCTTTTTCTTCTACATTCTACATATGGTAGTATTGGGGCAAAGTGGAAGAGGAAGAAGAGAAAAATTCTTGCTATAAATGCAAACTTCAGCTTTCCTCTGTTATTTTTTGCACTTGGCTGCTCTGTAATAATTCTGTCATTTGTGACAACCATCCCACTAGACTGTTTTTAAATGGTTCTTGGCTTCTTCTTGATTTTCCTGTGTGCCATTTCTCTGGGGAGAATTTCACTTTAGAATTGTTTAATCAAAACTCAGATTCTCTCCTGATGTCATAATAGTTTCCTTCTCAGCTTGTGTTGACAGAATTGATCTTTCCAGGATAGAAGCCTTTGCATAAAAGCAGAGCCCTTCACAATGTCAAGTCACTGAGATTTTTGTTAGCACCCAAAACAGGGGGAAGGCTCAAAAGTTTGCATTCTGAAATGTGACAGTGGGAAAATGTCCATCACTCAAATATTTCCATTCTTTCTAGTCTCATCATTTACTTCATCCTTTCCTATAAACCAAACCCAAAAGATTCCTTCTGTCTGCATTGAAATATGAAAGACTTCGTATTTTATTCATTTCCATTAGGAGCAGCAAAAAACCCCTTTGTGCTCAGGATTTCTTTGTGACTGAAACCCTATAGATCTGAGACAAAGCAGCTCCTCCCCTCTCCCAGTTTGGTCTAGCCTCAAGAGGAGACACTTCATTTGGAATAAGTATTGGCCAGTTAACTTATAAAGCTCTTTAAATACGGAATGAAAAGCAAAATCTGGAGGCATAAAAATGACAAGACAAAATGTGCTTGTCTTTGTCTGAGGTCTTCTATATCAATGCAGACTGGAAGGGAATCTCCTTCCTCAAATATTTAATTTTCATCCCCCAATTGCAATCTACTATCTCACTAATCAGCTTTTTAAATTAGGATGCTATTCCCTTTCTTTTATGTGCATGAGGACAAGGACACATTTTTTGTGCCATTGCCAGATGAACTGCTCTGCTATGCACAGCTTGATATGATATGACACTTCCAGATGCATAAAATATTTGTGTTTCAGATGTGTCAGTGCATCTCTGCATGAAAGCACAGAACAAATCTGCCCAGAGACACAGACCATCAAGTTACCAGGCAAATAATTCACTCCAAAGTTACTAGTTGCCTGTCCCCTCCTGAATTTTTCCTTCCCCAATGATGTGGTAGTGCCACTACAGCACTTTTTCTTTGTGCTGCCATAGTCTAGCCCCCAGTAAAACTATAATCCCATCCCTGCTTCTCCAGCCTGTTTACCAAAGCCAGTGAGTTCACGTGTATGTAACTGAACATTCTATCCTGCCTCAAAATCTATTACTACATCCCCAGATTCCTACCCTCTTCTGCCATCATTCCCACTTTTACCAGATTTTTGTTGATTGAGGACTTTCCACCTCACAGTGACATGCTCCTCTCTTCCCCACTGCAGGCAGCTCTGACCTGCTCTTGTCTACCTCTCAGTAGAACTAAGTTATTTTGCTGAAGCTAATGAAGCTCTGGGATTTGAAAGGAAGGTGAACATTCAGTAGTGGGGGGCAAGTGGCCATACTGGGAGCTTGACTTATGTGTTCTGTGCCACCGAGGCATCTCAGCCAAGGGCTTCAAAAATATCCATCTCAAGCAGGACACAAAATTATCCTGGGACTCTTGTGTCTGCCAGCTGGAGATGGGTATCTGCACTAATGCAGGGAAACTGGTGTATCAATCGTGGTCACCCTTTAAGGTTGCTGGAGCAAAATATTAGAACTTGTGAGGATGACTCAATTGCACTCCAGTGGTTCTTACATCAAAGGACAAATTGTTAATTTCTTCTTTGTGAGACACTTTGGTCCGGTTTTATACCTGAATCCTGACCTGCAAAGAGCTTCTCTAGCTTGGATTCAACATAGATATATGGGTGTAAGTAGAGCAGAGTAGTTGTATAGTTGAGTAGCTGTGGCTGGAAGGGACTTTTAATGGTCATCTAGTCCTCCCCTCCCCAATAAGCAGAGATACTTTCAATGAGATCAGGTTGCTCAGAGCCCCATCCAACCTGGCCTTATTTGTGTCCAGAGATGGGGCAGCCACTAACTCTCTGGGCAGCCTGTGCCAGTGTTTTACTGCTCTCATTGTAAAAAAGTTCTTTAGAATAGAATTGACCCTCTATTTTAAAACTATTCCCTTTTGTCTTCTTATAACAGGTCCTGCTCCAGTAGATCCATCCCTTTGTTGTGTAACCCAGGCATGTGATGAAGAATGTCTACAGCTGACTCAAGATATATTGAAGGAAACTGATTGTCTGATTTTTCCCAGTGGAAGAATTTGGACCATACCCTTGGGCCCAGGGTGTGGCTCTTGGGGATGGTCCTGTGCAGGCCAGGAGCTGGACTTGATGATCCTTGTGGGTCCTTACCAACTCTGCTTATTCTGTGTAAAGAGGCTCTGTTGGGACCAACCAACCCTTAAGTCTATTTTTGCTGGAGGGCATACCAGAGCTCACAAACCCCGCCAGAGTTCATACATACCTGGTGATCTTCATTCTGCATCAGAGGGAGCAGTTTCTCTCCTGCAGGAGACACACTGGTGAATACAAACTTTATTTTTTGTTTTATGGCTATGTCACCTGGGTGACAGTTTCCATCAAGTGTAACGATGCAGTGGCTTGGTGTGAGCTTCCTGCTCCAGGTGCACTGCAGACTCTTCAATTCCAGAGGATGCCAAGGGTCTCTCAGCGTAAGGATACTGATAATTTACTTTTTCCCCTCCCAAATAATAGACTTTCTTACTTTCTCTTTCCAGAAATGGAACCATGCTACCTTTTTGATCTTTAAGGATTTTTTCATCTCTTTGTTAATTCATCCCCTTAATCCAAGGAATCTCTTGGATTTTCTGCCCTGATATTAAAGTATTTAATTATTTCTTCTAAATGAGTAATCATTACTATTTTTTTTTTTTTTTAATAAAGCATCAAGACAGGGCTAATTTAAGTACATAACCCTGATGGTTATTTTGAAGACTTGCTTGTGGTCTATGATTTGTCTTTCAGATTAAATATTGTAAATTGACAGTTTTATTAGTAGATTTAGCTGGAAGAAAAACTCATTTGAGCTCATAACTGGTAATTTGAAAACCATAAATTTACTGAAAAACCCGCTATGTCTCTTGACTGTAAATACGGATCTTGTTCATTGTGGTAACAAGAGGTCTTAGGTGAATGCGTTATGCCATGTAACTAATTTGTGAGGATGACTCAATGAAAAACAAAAATCAGCTTAACATATATGGCAATAAGTATAATGAGCTGAATTTCATGGCAAGAGACAACATCCTGGCATAGGGAGTATTTACATAAAAAAAAAGAAAAAAGAAAGAAACAAAGAATTGCTATAAACATTTGAGAAGAAAATGAAAAGCCAAAGTCCTTACCATTGCAACTTAAGCAAACATTGTTGGTGAAGTTAGGAAAAAAAAATCCAGGAGCATTTTTCCCTTCTTTCATATCGCTGCTAAAAGGCAGCACTTTGACTCCTGGATCATATGACCATTCCTATATACCTAAACCTGAACTATCTGCACAGATCCGTTTTGTTTGCAACTCTGTTCAAATGCATTCTTCCCATTCTCACTCAAATTCTCCTTCCCAAATTTGAGGAAGAACCTCAATAGCTTCAAGAACAAAATAGCTCCTAGAAGTCTGAAGTTGTCCTGCTATGAACATGCATGGAGTCTAGCACATGGTATCACCAAAGAAGAGATCTTAATGTAAGTATCTTGCCATAAAGAATGTTTGGGACAGCTTTGTGACTGATAGATAAATGTCATGAATTATAACTGCACTGAATTTTTCGTGCAGAGTTTTACTTCCAAAACTTTGTCAACCTCTGTTGATAATTGCTTTCTGCTCCAAAGGTCTATTTTAAGGCTGAACTAGTAAAGTTGTGTGCTGCCTTTGGCAGTGTTTCTATCAGCAGACTTTTTTCATCTTGTTCTTTCACATTGCTTCAGGCAGTATGAACACTTGCAGATACCCAGTGTAAGTACAAGATCTGTGTTGTCAAATGAATTAATTGAGTTCTCTCTTAAACTTTGCCAGCTGCCAATACTGCAAAAAGCTACAAAGACTAATGGGTACAGTGGAAAAACAAACATAAAGGGTTACCAGTTTCTTGGCAAAGCTGTTGTTGAAGATATATCAGTTGAATCTTGGAAACTGATTTTCTGTCAGATACTCCCACACTTTGTGGGCAGAACTGTCACAAGCAGATCTAACTGACGATTTTTTAAAAAAGAGAATAGTGACATTTCATTCTTTCCTTTCTTCTGAAATTATAAGTGTAACTATTGTTCCATCTCAGATTTTCTAACCTTGGAAGTGAATGCTACATATTCACTTCCTTAAGACTAATAGCAATACCAGTCTCACAGATCTTTGCTGGTTTGGAGCCAGGGTGATTCTTGACACTTTCCTGCTTGCCACAGAGCAAGGATGAGGTGACCTGACTTCTCCAGACTGTATTGCAGAATAGGTGTTCAGATCTTCCTCACTTAAATTTTAAAGGCTACCTAGATCTTCACAGCATTTCAATATCAGTCACAGAAATTATAATAGTTGGTATTTGTGAACTTGCTCTAAGTGTCTAGTGTGGAGAGTGGATTGGTACCACTGGCTGACACTTCTTTGCATGACATATCTTCACCATAAGAAAATATAGTCCAAATATGTCCCTGTAGATAAATGATTCATTAGAGTCAAATTGACAGTTCTGTCACAGCTATACTGAATTTCTCTGTACTCACCTCTTTTTTGCCTTGAATTTCATTGTGCTTGGGGGGTTATTTTTTAGTGGGATGAAAAGTGTAATGCATACTTGATATTCATATTCAAAAAAGGACAAAAATGTTATCTTTTTATTTGTTTTTATTTAAGCTTTGTGATTGTTCAGTGTGCTTGTTGGAAGAGCACGAGCCATGTCTCTCAAGCTTTTTCTGTCCAAGAATAAAATGTTTCCTTGGGAAAGAAATGACAACAGTATTAGGAAACTGATGTTTGTTTGGATTTGGGTGGAAATTCTGTTTCAACAGTTTATCCACAGAGGCATCATATGGAGCCACAGCAAAGACTACCATAACAAGAACAGTAACTGTGGGTTTTTTTACATATCGGGCTGAGTTGTTCTGAAAGGGGAATGGATGTTAGAGAATTAGCTAAAAATAAATTTGCTCTCAATGGAAATTCTTCAATCTAAATTAAGCATAATTGTAAAATATTTCGCTTGTTTTACAAGTACTTTTTAATTATGACTTAAATAAATAAATAAATCATAACAAAAATTTTCAGTATTTGAAATAATACACTCAAATTTTTAGAAACACTTGCGTTTTTTCCAAAATGTCCTTCTAACCTACTAAACCACTTGTTTTTAAGAATTTCATATACAAATAAACTCTCCCCTCCCCAACATTTTAGTAAGGAGTGTTGAACTATTCCTGTGTTACACTTGACATGTATTTACCAACATTAAAACCAGATTGCTGAAGTTTATAAAACCAAAATACAGATAACTTGTAAATAAAGTTTATAGATGAGCACAAAAGATAAAACTTCATCTGTATTCACTGACTGAAGTTCAGGAAAATACCTGAAGCTGACTGAAAACCTTCTGCTTAACTGAGTAGAGCCAGGTGATTATCACAAGACTGCAAAATGAAAGAGGCGGCTTTGAAAGCGGCAACATAATGGAAATTGTAATAAACACCTGTTTCCCCCTGAGAAGCAGAAAATTTCAGGAAAAGCCTGAAACGGAATTTAGGAGACATCTTAGTGCAAACTCTAAAAAGCTTTTATGTCTTGTATTACATTATCTGAAGATTCTAGCTCGATTCATCTTCATGAAGATTAATGCCATTAGAAGTAGCTGGTTAAGCAGTCTTCTGATGCTGTGCAACACTGTCATCCCCCTGACACGTGTGCTTTTCTTTGATGCCAGTGTTCAGAATAATTTTAGGTGTATGCTGCCTTCTGTAGCTGTGTATCAAATTGTCATTTTAACCTTCACTACACTGTTTTGTATTCAAAATGCAGATTTCAATAGTGAGAATTCAGATTTTAGTAGTGGGAATTAAACCCTAAACAGGAAGTACTTCTAACCTTGAGTGTTTTGGTTCTCTGCAGACACATTTTGATTTCCAGATGTGGTATCTGTTAACAGTCTTTAGAATAGGAGGAAGATGCCTTTGTAGGCCCAATTAGAATTTAAGATGGTGGTTGAAAAAGCCAAAAAAATTTAAGTGAACAGGCTTAAGCCTCTTGCCAAGGGATATTCCATATCAGAGAACATCAGATTTACAGGTAAGACTAGAGGGCTGCGCTTGCCACAGCTGCCATTGCTCAGAGATTGCCTGGGCATCTCTGCTAAGGACAGGTGGTGAGTGATTGTCTTTGTGTCACTTTTTTTTTTTTTTAAAAAAAACTTTATTCTTATTAAATGGTCTTTACCTTGGCCCATGAGCCTCCATGAACAGGTGACTCTATGGATGCTTAGCTGCTCACCTGGGTCAACCCACAGCAACCACAGAGCATCTAGATGAGTGACCTGGTTTGAGGTTTTTTGCTTCTCCCTAAACTTGAAAGCCACAAGCGGATAATTAAAACTTAAATTCCAGGGAAAAAAAAGCCCATTAAAAAAACCAAAATCTTGCTCTATATTTCCTAGAACCACCTAAATACTATTAAGGGACAATTAGGGAGTGTATGAATTATGAATGACTACCAACTTATTTTCTCTGAACAATGTATTTCTTTCATTACTGCTGTATAATTTAACCTTTAGGTGAAAAAAATCCTATTGTGTTTATATTAATTATATTGCACACTTACTGTATTATAGCTTCTCTTTACAAGAGCTCCACAACTCTTCAAAAGTATTAATTTAATTTTCTGTACCTCCCAAGGGAAGGGGTTGATGTCAACAAAGCAAAGGGTTGTGAAACAATTCTAATTGTGTGGCATTCATTTTCCAAGCTAGAGGTTATACCTATGTAAGCCCAACCAAAGCCTCTAGTTTGGTATCTTTGCAATCAACAAGTGATTTAATACAAAAAAGGACAGCCTGAAGGTTCCTGCTTCCGAGGTTTTAGCACATTACTTTTGCTGTAGTAGTACATACCTAGAAATTGTTGTTGAATTACCATAGAGTGTTCTCCAAGGAATACAGGGAAGTCAAGTACTGAATATCTTTATGGTTTAATTTTTTGGCTTAAGTTATATATAAGTTACTGTTGTGTATGTGTATTCTTAAATAGAAAACACATTTTGTGTCATGTGTTAAGTTGACAGGGTATTTCATAGCCTTGTAGGCACTTGTGCTTTCCTGTGAAAAGCTATGTGGACACCTATTTTGAAGCTGTGCTATTGATAACACAACCAAATTAAGTAGATTTAATATTTGTTGTTCAGCAGAAAAATCTCCACATTTCCATTTTCTCTGTGAAAGCAGCAGTTTCTCTTTTTTCACTGTCTTTACTCCAAGTAAAGCCAAAATATATCCTCAAAGTCCTCCCATCTATGACAATATCCTAAAAACAGGAATATGACTGTTCCAGGCATCCTAAAATAGTAATAATCTGTGCATGACAGTTATCATGTCAAATTTAAAAGTTCTTTTTTTTTTTTTTTTTTTTCAGGAAGGATGGTGACAATCTACTGTAGAATTAATATGAACTTATTTTTATGTCTCACAAAACACTATACACATGCAAGAGGTTTTTGTGATACTTTTTTTTTCTTTTAATTTGTCTTTTAATAGGATTTAATTTTTGTGTTTTGTCTTAATGACTGATTTTGTTCCAAGTAAAAATCCAGGACTGGGTCAACAGTGCTGTGCTGCTTTTCGCTGCATGTGACCTTGAAACTGCAAAACAGAGAAGCAGATGTGCAGGGAGGAGTAATACCTGCTTTAATGAGAACTCCAATCTTCCTTGTACTCCTAGTGGTTTTAGCTTTCCAATGATCAAGTATTATTGATTTCTCCTTCTCTCCTTTCCTCATGTCAAAACAGTTTTCTGCAAGCTAAATTGTAAAAAACAGCATCAGCAGAAATCCTTCTTCCAGCACAGGCAGGGGGAACCATTCTGTTTTAGGGGTTTAACTATTTATTGCTACTGCTCCCTTTTTAAAATCTGTTTTGATTTTTTGGTTGGTTGGTAAGTATTGTTAATTGTAAGCACCTATAAAAAAGCACTGAGCACCATCTGCAGCACAGCAAACCAAAAGGTGCATGTTCAGTGTTCCCTGGGCTCCAAAACAGCTCTAGGGCTGTGGCAGCAGCACTGTGCATTATTCAGCATCAGGCACTCTTGGACTGATGCTTGTTGGTAATTCCTTTGGTTGGCCTTTGTTGTCTCCATGGCAACTGTTTCCATTGTCGTGAGTATCTCTGGGGCCAGGCCTTGCTCACATGCATCTCAGCTGCTCCTCTCTGAACACTGCAATTTAGTGCTGTGACGTCTCTTTATTTAGATGCCTTGTGCTGTCTGTATTATTTATCACTTGGATAAATCATAGAATCACAGCATCACAGGATGGTTTGTGTTAGAAGGGACCTTTATAAGCCATCATGTTCTAAAATACCTGCTGTGGACAGGTACAGCTTCCACTAGTCCAGGATTCTCAGAATTCCATTCAATCTGGCCCTTGAACACTTCCAGGGATGGGGTATCCACAGCTTCTCTGGGCAGCCACTGCCAGCCCCTCAGACCTTCGCAGGAAAGAGTTTCTTCCTTAAATCTAATTTAAAGCTAGTCTCAGTCTCAAGTCATTCCCCCTTGTTCTGTCTCTACATTCCCTTCTCAGAAGTCCCTCTCCAGCTCACTTGGAACCCTGTTTGGGTGTTGGAAAGGGCAGTGAGTTCTCCCTAAAGCTGAAAAACCCCAGTTCTCTTCATGCCTTGGAAGGCTGACCTGAAACAGAGACTGGACAGAGATAGAGATTAAAGTAGGTATTTATTGAAAGGCCTTCAGGATCCACCTTAGGCAAGACAGGAGCCTGACCAAGGCTGCACCCAGGATCAACTACAAGTAGTCACAAGAATGGCTAACTGGTTACAAGATCTTATGTTTTTATAAGTTTTGCTCCATTTGCATATTGGAGTTTAATTGTCTAATTACAGCTTCAAGTTGTGAGGTTTCATCCTTCTTGTTTTCTCTTTTCAGTACACTGTTTATGCTGCTGGGCAGAAAGTTGTCCTTGGTTCTCAGTAGGAAAAGGATTTGTTTTGTCTACCTACTCTGTGAAGAAAGCTTACCGGCACTTGATATGAGGCTCAGAAGTACCTCCCTAGACAGCAGAGAATCTGCAAATATGAAAGCTGAAGATTAAGGCATCACTCTCAGCCTGTCTCTGCAGCAGAGATGCTCCAGTCTGTGGTCCTCTCCATGAACAGGTCCATGTGCTTCTAATTTTGAGAGCTCAAGAGCAGGACACAGTACTCCAGGAAGGGTCTCATGATGTTCATGGTTGCCCACAGTTTCGGCTGTGTGGCTGCCTTTCATTAGGGTCACTTCTGGAGCTCCCTCTGTGCAGCCCATCCCACTCTGGATGGAAGAGCCTGTGGGTGTTGGTTGTGAGCATCAGCCTTTATACTGTTTGTCTGCTCGTTCTGGTCCCACACTGACCTCATTTTCTGTGGGAAATGAGCACAAAAAGGGATCATGCAGGGCCCTGGCAGGAGTGCAGCCCCACTGGCCCTGGTTTGGGTGATTAAGCCCAAATCCAGAAGTTCAGACTCTCAGTCTCTGAGTTTTCTGTAGTATTGCTTATTCACAGCAATATGTTGAAAAATACTCTCCAAAGTATGGATGCACACACTGTACAGATGTTAAATCAGTTTTAAAATGCTGTAACACAAGAATCTCTGAATAACATCCCATGCTGGATGTTATTCAACCACTGGAAGTACTGGGAACATTTCCCCATGCACTTCCCTGTAAAAAGAAGTTTTTAAGAAGAGTCATGTTGAAAAGAGAAACACAACATTTTGAAATACTAAATTCTGTGGTTTTATTTTGACAATGTAAGTCAAATTAAATATATGTAAAAAATAAAGAGTTTCACAAAAATCTGTGAGGTTCTAAGAATCCATGAGGTTTCTAAGAAACTCTTACATTCTGAACTAGTTTCTGCCATTTGATCTTTAGCTGGATAAGTTCTCATTGCTCAACGGCAGTTTCACTGAAAGACAATTTTAAATTTATTTTATAGCAGAATCAAAAGTAGCCTAGTAAGGTTTCCTGTTCCTTTTCTCCCCCTCCATGATGCTGGTGTCACTGTTAGAGCTAAATAAGGTCATCAGTTATCAAGCAAAACTGCATTTTGAATTCAGCTCTCAGGGTGAGAAAAGGGAAGGTTTGATGTGTGGGCTGCTACAGTGTCATACATACATTGGCCAAAGGGTTGTTGTGATTTCTTCTGCTGGGAGATGATTTAAGGACTGGATGCTCTGGTTCAAAATGATTTCGAGCACTTGGGCCTTGTCTGTTCTGCTTGATGGTTTTATTTTGGTAATGTATAAAATTAAGATTAATGACACAGTTGTGTTCATGTTTGGGATTGTCTGAGTCTGAACTGGCCTGATGTCCTGAAGCTTAAGAGTAGGTTGTGGCTGCTCCTGGACCCCTGGAAGTGTCCCAGGCCAGGTTGGAGGGGTTTGGAGCAGCCTGGGACAGTGGAAGGTCCCAGGGCAGGGGTGGAACGGGATGAGCTTTAAGGTCCCTCCAACCCAAACCATTCTGCAATTCCATGAACTGGAGCACTGGCACCCTGAAATCTGCAGCCTTTATACAGCCAAGAGAGCGTTGGGCCCCATGCAATAAATGTACCATCTGAGTTGGTGTTTTATTGGTTATCTTTTGTGGGCCTTTAGGGGTAGCGGTCTGGAGTTATGTAAAAATAACAGCTGAAGGTTTTTTGAGCAGTCATGTGGATGCAGCAGCTGCATTAAGAGCAAGAGTGGGTTGCAGAGAGGTGAGTGTTCCTTCATGCNAGGTGAGTTTTCCTTCATGCAATTTCCTGCCTCAGAATAGTTCAAGGAATGGTCAGCAGAAGCAGCATGACTGAGCCAATGCTCAGGAATTCCACAGTACCTCCCATCAGCCCCTGGCTGGCCCCTCTGCAGTCCGATGTCTGAGTGTGTGCCTGGTACGGCTTTGCCAAGGTAACAACTTTTCTGGCAGGTTTGTCACCAGAATGGGATTTGGGAACTCCTGCTGGCCCACCCGGCTTTTGATTCACTGTGACCTTACATTGATTATCTGCTCTGCCTCATTCCCTGTGGGTACACTGGGGGTGTCAGGACCCCCAGAAGTGTAACCACTACACTGTGACATAATTACCTCTGGCTACTAACTACATGTGCTAATTACAAGGTGCTGTTGTGCTTGCCAATAAAGCACTGGATGTAAGTGGTTGGTGACTGAAATCCCTCCCAACAGCCACGGCCAAAGGAACATCTGGATCTCAGTCTCTTTGTTAACAAATGAAAATGGGAAGGGGTTTAAAAGCAAACCACTTGTGCCTGTAGAAATGGATGTGTGCTCACAGGACTCAATGTTGACTTATCGTTATAACCCTGCAGTTTCTTCCATGGTTTTCCTAATACTATTTTTTTTTCCCTACTAGAATCCATACTGCAATTCCTGAAAAGTTTCTTGTGCCTCTTTAATTTCCCCCTGAATCACTGGCAGCATTACTGAGGTGCCCTATGACTGTGCTGCATGAGGTGGTATCTTGGGAGTACCTTGCACGTAACACACCTTGCTGCAGGAGTTGATTCCCCTCAGTGACTCACTCTGTCCTTCCTCACTCTGCGTCTGTGACACGTTGCCTGATGGCTCTTCTCCTTGGGGATCATGTTCTCCATGCCAACTTTGGGTTGCAAATATTGAGCAGAGTTAAAAATATCTTGGGAAGAGGGCAGGAAGCAGTCCAGCATGTGGAGGGAGTGGGATGGATCTTCCCAAGCTTTTCTAAGGAGAATGGGAACTGTCTCAATGCTGAGAGTGGGGAATTTTCCATGTAAATCCATAACTGTGTGGTGGGTGCTTTAAGGGATTATAACCGACTCGTTTTAGTCAAAGTGAAACAAATAATTGGGGCATTCAAAACCTTCAGGAAAACAGCAGGACACCAGGAAGTCTGTTCTACCATAGAATCCCAGAGTGGTTTGGATTGGAAGGGACCTTAAAGCTCACTCCAACCCCCATGGAATTATATAGATGCTGCACCTGGTGCCACTGGAGCAATGAGGAATGCAAATGGGTGCACGTGCCTGCTGGTGCTGTGCAGCTTGTTTGCCTTATACTTTATGCTTTAAATCCTAAAAATCACCAGAAAGAATAAACTGGAGTGTGGGATCTGTTGGGCAGCTTTATAAGCAGCTGACTTTAGTCTCTCCAGTGACTTGTTTGGGATCAGGCTTGGGTGTTTGAGGCTCAGGATTTGCCTCATTCCACCCTGCCCAGTTCAGCAGGAGAGAGTCACCTTCCTCCCCATGTCCCAAGATAAGCTCTGATCCT
>VWZU01012976.1:202862-216798 GCA_013397095.1 Sterrhoptilus dennistouni
CTTCCCTTCCCTTCCCTTTTCATTATAAATTTCAAACCTGGCTTGGATTATGTTAGGATGTCTGCTCTTCTGCAATATTCAGTGGATCACTACTTGGGAACTAAATTAAAATACATGCTTTTGTGCAAAAATTATCCTGTTCTCTTTTTTTATGCCTATGCTAAACACAGACATCATTGAATCATAGTTTAAATTGGTTTTATCACTTCTTCAGATTAAAAATAGTGGGTTTTTTCTGGGTTTTGATGGGGAAGGGGTTGTGGGTTTTTTGGTGTTGGTTTTGGGTTTTTTGCCTTTTATCCCTTTAGTATAGCTCTGGAGCATCATCGCCAAATCTTGAGATTGTGTCTTAAAGAGGAAAGCATATATAGCCCAGCTCTGACTGAGAAACCGGCATATAACATTATTCTTTCCCAAAGATTTTTCTTGTACCATTGAGCTCATGAGTATCTGATGCTTTAAATTCTGAATGGAATGGAGCATCATTTGAAAAAAAAAAGCAAAAAAACCTTCTTATTTTTACCCTCTCTGTAGCTATATTAATTGAAGGTGTACTATAGGCTTTTAGTAACTGGTACTGAAAATTGGTAAACTGACTTAGTGCCTAGGAGTCAGTGGAAGATCCTATGTGATGCCCCTTTCTACAGCTGCTGCTGCAGCAGCTCTGCTCCCCTCTTCCCTTTTCCTCGGCTACTGAAAAAAAAACAAATGCTGCCTTAAGTCTGCCAGAGCTCTGACTGCTGAATGCTGCAGTGCCCAGCCAAACATGTATAAAAATTAAAAATTATAAAATCAAATAGGTTGGAGAATTGTATTAACAGCAAATGAAACTGCCCTATGAAAACAGGTACATGCTCTACAGAGTGAGGTAAACTCAAACATGCAGGGCTGGACCACAGAAGCAGTCTAGGACAGATGGGTAGAGAATCCAGCTCAGTGCCCTGTATAGCCCCAGCCTGACTCCCTCCATTCCTTGTTTTAATGCTCTTTCCATATGTTTCATCGAGGTCCTTGGTTGCTTCCCAAGGAATTGCCATTGCAATTCCTCTCATCAAGGCTGCTCCTCACTGGCAGATGGAAAGTGGCTGGTCTGGAGGCTGCTGCTGGCAATCACAGCCTCACAGCCAGAGGTCCATCTTCACTGCCAATCCTGCAGTTGCATAGAACACCCATGCTCTGGGTTGGCAGCATTTCAACAGAGAAGTTCTGTGGAGCAGGAGGAACCTGGGCCAGGAAGTGTCTGAAGCATTTATCTACAAGGTGTCACCCCTGATGCCATCAGTGCCACATGCAGGGCAGTCACAGCCTCCAGGGATGCTGACATACTGTGGGAAATGGATTTGTAGAGAATTCTCACAGCTTGGCAGAAGGCTCACATAATATGTATCTGTATGCAAACTTGGAGCTAAAAACACTGACTTAGAAATTCTTTGGAATAGGACAGATATTGCTGAGAGAGAAATGGAACTAGAAACAGGTTTCAAATGATGGCCTTGGAAATAGACCAGATACTTTGGAGAAATAGAATTATGAAAGATGCATTGTAGTTTCTAGTCAAGTTTCTAGTGAAATTACTCAGATAGTTGAGGTGGACTTTCTGGGGTTAATCAATATCCACAACAATTACCAAAAGGATATTGGTTCATTTTTGCAAATAGGGTTTAGCAAGGCATTCCATCGCTCCTCGAAGGTGGTCCATGCGGTATTAGATAACTTACTGTGCTAGCACCTAGTGCTAAAACAGTCATTAAGAAAAAACACAGAGGAAGGAGATTTACCCATCAATGTGAAGAAAATTGTAATAGTGATTTTATGCTTTGGAAAGCTGCAAAAAGGGTTTCAGCAGGTTTGTTACTACCCCAACTTGCTTCTGCCATGGCATTGAAATAGTTAGATCAGGTTAGATGTTGGCTAAGTAAACAAACCAATGCCACATCCACTGCAATCAGTCATATGCTGACAGATATCAACAGTGTTAAACATGGTATCCTTCAAAATCAAATATCAATTGATTCTTTTACTGGGACATGGACATGGTTGTGAAGAATTTGAATGATTGTGTTGTATGAATTTGTCTGACCATTCCAAATCCATAAAAAAGCTGAAAGATTTAACGTCTCAAATCACGAGTAATGATGAATTATAGTTAGATGATTTGTTTGAAAGATGGAGCTCTGCACCATGGTTACAGGAGCTATGTAAAATAGGTTTATATGTATTGATTGTTATAGTGACAATGTTAGTGATGGTGCCTTGTGTACTTTACTGTGCACAGCAAACAATTAACAAGGCCATCGAAGACTTTTCTGTTCAAGAGACAGGCGGAAATGTGGGAAATGGATTCCAAAGAGAATTCCAAAGCCTGACAGAAGGCTCACATAGTATGTATCTGTATGCAAACTTTGAGATAAAAAATACTGACTTAGAAATTCCATGGAATAGGACAGACATTGTTGAGAGAGAAATGGAGCTAGAAACAAGTTTCAAATAATGGCCGTGCAAATAGACTAGATTTGGAGAATAGAACTATGAAAGATGCATTGTAGTAGGACCCACAAGGGTTAATTTTAGATGATTGGCTTTAAGGCATTAACGGCATTGTGTTGCAAAAGCTGATAGGCCAAGAAACCCTTATAATGTATTGTAATAAGGAAATAGTTTGGCTCCTGATTGTGATGGCGTGAATTGTAACATCTGTATTGTCTCACTCTTCACATGAGACTTAAAATGGAATAAAAGTTTTTAAAACATCTCTCAGTTTCCCCATTTCTGGGTCTATGAAAGGCATAATCTAACAACATACAGGACAGGCTGGCAAGACAGACAAAGCTCATTGTAACTCTGACACGCCTGCTGTCAAACGCCATTCAGTGTCAGGTTGGATGAAGCTTTGAGCAACCTACTCTAGTGGAAGGTGTCCTATGTCAGGAGACTTGCAATGAGGTGGTCTTTAGGATCCCTTTTGACCCAAACCATTCCATGTTTCTATGATTTTGTGATTGTACATGTCAAAGCCAGTGATACGGGACCTTGTGTCCCTTGTAGCACAGGTAATGAACTTCTGACACCTCTCTCAGTCTTTGCAGTGTGTGCTCATCACTTCTGCAAATGCATAAGATATGCAAATGACATGTTGCACAATCCAAAGTAACATCTTCAAGGGGACCCTGCTGGAGCAGGGAGGATGGAATAGTGGCCTCCAGTGCTTTCCAAACACACTCTTTCTGTGACAAGGAAGGTGCTTTTTTCATTTGTTCATTTTTGGGTTGGTTCAGCATTTTCCACCAGGAAAAAAAATCCAGTTAACTGTCTTTAGGCCTCAGCTCAGAGACCTAAAACTTTGCATGTAGAAATATTGTTTAATTTCCTTGCCAGACATAATAGATTACATTGCTGCTCATGTGGACTCATGTGGAAAAAACTGAATAAAATTTAGACTTTTCCTGTGTTATGGTGTGATTGAATCCAGTGTTGTGGTTCATTGCTCATCTGTATTTACAGAGTAAACTATAAAAAAAATGCCTGGTGGTACTGGCAGTCACTGACCAGATTCAGTAATCATCAACTGAAACAAACAAAAAAACCTCCCCAGAAAATCCAGGTAGATGTTTATTGCCATTAGAGCTTGCAGAGTGTCTCAAGAGAAGTGTAATTCCTGGTGAGCATACAGTTGATTTAAGAACACAATACCCATCTGAATCATGTAAGTCAGCATACAAATTTGTACTTTGCCCTGAAGGCTTTTTAAAAAATCTATCTATTAAACTACTTGAAGAACAAACAATGAAACAAAGAAACAAAAAAGGCTTAAGCTTCTGTGAGTTGGAGTCAAAGAAGTGTGTTGCAAAATTCAGATCTGTACTTAATTTCACCCAGTCTGGACATTCCATTTGGTCTAATCTTCATTAAGAGGGATGAAGCATCAGAACTTTGATGGGGAGGTTTCCATGCAAAATCAGTGTGTGGCCTGCTGTCAAAATCTCTTTTTGTAAAAAAAAAAATCTTTTAGGTCTGGCCGGTCATTTTTTTTTCTGAATGAAGGAATAATGTGAAGTTTAAGAAAAACAAAGGAAAACTGGAATGCTGGACTTTTTCCAGTTGAACGCAGTGATTCTGAAAATAAGACTGTATGCAGGTATGGTATATCAGAATTCATTGTTGGAAAGTGTGGCTGAACATACAGTTTTAGAATCTTTCCCTGATAAGGCTGAAAAATCTCTCATTGTTTTGTGGTCCTGAATGTTCTCTTGGATGAATCAGTCATTTGGATCTCATAAAACCTAGAAAGATCATCCAGAAAGTGCATTCCTGGAATCATACTATGTGCTTTTTCTTGAAGTATTTCCCAGGTGGTCCCAGTGGTAAAGATGCAATTTCAGATTGCTCCCAAATTAAGCAGAAATAAAAGGGAATGGAGAGTGGTATAAATGGTATTTTAGCACCATTTCCTGTCCACAGGCACTAAGTCTAGATTCTCAGGGAAGTGAAATCCAGTAGGTTACCCCATCTTGCCTGCTCACACATCATACATAATTTAGTTTCTAATTTATTCTGCATTTAGTGATGTTTTCATATGCTGTTTGTTTCACCTTCATAATACCAAATCTGTTGTTTAAGGTAGAACATTTTATTTCCTGTTGATACCAATGTCTTAGTGTTTTCTAACGCCTCTCTACGTCCCATATTTCACCTTCTGTTTTAAAATATTGTGGTTACAAATCACAACCAATTTACAGCAGCAGGACTATAATTAAAAATAATAGTCACAGCTGATGTATTGAAAAACAGTCTTTCTCTGGATCAGTTAATGACAGATCTTGTGCTAATCTGAATGCAAAACATGCTCCCTTAAAGGCTTCTTCCAATATGAAAGGGAGTGGAAACCCATTAATAACTATATTCTCCTGCAAGATTTTGAAAAATGAAGGAAGACCTCCCCCCGGTCCTGTCTCCTGGAAATTGCATCCCTGATGTCTGGGAATCTGTAAAATGCAGATGATTTATGCCACCAAGTGTTTCCTGGTCCCCGAGAAACAGCAATGTAAAGCTTCAAAGAAAGTCTCCAGGGATTCAGGCAGAATCATCTTCAGTGGAAGAATTTGGCAGAAGGATATTTACTGTGCAGTGTTTCTCAGACCATGGCAAAGAGGAAATCCAGGAATGAAAGGGAAAAAAGTATGAGAAAAAGAGGGGAAAGGCTGTCAATTCAAGGTGAAATCTTATTTTTGTTAGAAACCCTAGTTGAGGAAGTCTGGGGCTGCAGACACAGTAGTAACTCAAATTATTTTGAAATGTCTGAGGTTAATAGAATGAGATCCTGAAATGCTTGAAGGAGTTGAAAATGAGATCTAAAACTTATAAAAATTTTGACATTTCTCCAAGAAAATGCTTTCCTCCTCTATTTCAAACTGAATATTTCTGTGGGAATACATGAATTTCTGTTGTCATGTACTAGATATGCCTTGATGCAATGGAGTATTTTTATTCATAAATATAATCAATTTTTTAATTGGTGTGTACAAAATAAATTTTAGAATGAAACATAATAACTATTTAACCAGATATGCTTGTTTTGAAAATTTGCATTCTGTTTGGACAGAAAGAGATGAGTATATGCTACTAGAGTTTTCCCTCCAGCTAGATGAGAAAAATGAAAATAGAAGCAAACAATTGAGATAAAGCACAGGACTAACATGAAGTGTTCCCCCAGGGGTACTACTTTGTCATTTACTTTTATTCTGAGTATTGCTTGGAAGCAGAGCGTACAGATTCTTTCCATCAGCAGAATTTTTGTTTGCTGGTGGGGATTTATGGGAGGCTTCTAAGAGCATTCTCAGGCACCCTTTTAGTCATTCTTCCATTAAGGGAAGACAGAGCTCTTCATGCAATCACTTTGGCAGTTGGGTGTAAACCCTGAGTGTGTGGGGAGAGTGGTTTGCCACATCTGCTTTCCATACACCAGTTTGGGTTGGAAGACACAATTAAAGGTCATCTAGTCCAAAACCCCTCCAAAGACCAGGGATATCTTCATGTTGCTCAAAGCCCCATCTGACTTGATTTTGTTTGTTTCCAGGGGTGGTGTATCCCACTGACTCCCTGGGCAACTTGTGCCTGTGTTTTCCCACACTCATGTTCACCAGGCTAAAGGAAAGCATTCATGAAACAAAGCCCAGGCTCCTTCTTGACATGTACAGTGTGGTTTGGTCCATAAGTGGTGACCAATGAGCTGAGGTTCTTTGTTTGGGCAAAACATCAAGTTTATTTTTCTTAAGCTGGGCTAGTCACTTCAATTTTTAAACCTGGCATAAACAACACTAAAATAAAAATGAACTTTCCTGGTAATTTGGGGAAAGGGAGACAATTTTAGAAGCATCTTTTTATGAAAGGAAAACCTCCAGCCCATATGAGGTGAACTTTCATTGAGGAACTCCAGCTGAACATTTTAAATCTGAGAAGGTTCACTCACACTCATGCTTTTCCTACCAATTCCATAAATTAACTCTTAGATAAAGCATAATCATAAAGCCATTTTAGCAATTGGAGTTAACAGTTATGCCAAATGCTAGCTTATTCCTTCTGCTATTCTCCATACAGACACTCTATGGAATCACAGGATGTTTTGGGTTGGAAGGGACTGCAAAGATTGTCTAACCTCCCCCTGCCATGGACAGGGGCACCTTCTACCAGACTAGGTTGCCCCAGATCCCATCCAAACTGGCCTTGGACACTTCCAGGGATGGGACAGCCATAGTTTCTCTGGGCCACCTGTGCCAGGACCTCAGCACTCTCACAGTGAATGTTGCCTTCCTATGAAGAAACCCTTGAGGGGGTGTCATGGGTTAACTCAGCTTGGTTTTTAGTTGAAGGAGAAACAGTTCCCTCTAACCCTGTAAGGACCTGTTAATTTCCTGTGGAAAGGACAGGCACCTATCAGAGGCAAATTTTTAGATACTGACATATTGTTTAATCACTGAGGAAGCTGGATGCAACTTTGGGAACACACATATAATGCTGAGACTGTGTCCAAGTGTTGTGGTTTGAAAGCAAAATGAGTGAGAGGCTCCAAGTCAGAAATACAATTTAATAAGAAGAAAGGAAAAAAGTAAAATAAAATGAATGCAATGATACAAAAGACCACTGACAGAGTCAGAATACAACCTGAGCAGGATAGACTTTGGTCCTAGGCTGCAAATCTCCTGTGAGCTGTGGTAACAGACTGTAATATGTTAGAATATCCCTTTAAATCGTGGCAAATATGAATTGGGGAAATGATTGTTCAGGTTTGTGGATTTGAGTAAAGGTATCTGTAATTGAATGAATATTGCATTAGTTGCTCTGATCCTGTGATCTCATGAGATGTTTGAACAGAGAGAGATGAAATAAGAAGCCCTCTGTACCAGTGAAGTGAAAAGAAATCCCTGTTCCATGACATGAAGAATATCCTTTGTGTTTGAATTGTTAGTTTTTGAAATGATATCCCAGTATGCATGAGTCCATGGCCCATATGTAGCCACGAGAAAGGCTACGTGATATAAGAGGTTCACAACTGCAGATTTTTTTCCCCAGGAGGCTGTTTTTGTGAAAGTTGAAAACCACAAGCACACTGTTCTTTCCTGTGGAAAGTTACCACAACAAACCAAGAGAGACTTCTCTCTCTGAAAGGACTGTTGAAAGAGTATTTTATAAGTGGTACTGACCTAGAGTTCCGAGTTTTGTCTTTATACATTTTCTGTGAGAAATAAAAGAAGATGTTGGGGGAGAAGGAGTTTTTTGAAGGTTTAATTTTGATTCTCATTTTCTTCTTTTAGTGTGTGTTAATAAATCTATCTTTATATCTTTAAGCTTGGGCCTGCTTTGCTTTTCTTCTGATCCTGTCTCACAGAGGGAAAAGAGTAAACACCCAGACTACTGCACTGAATTTGGCAAACAGAAACAGGTGAATGTGAAACCATTATGGGGCAGGCTGGACTGCTCAGAATTCAGTGGAGATAAGAATGTGGGGTGGGGGAGCTTAGCCATGTTGGCCACGTGGTCTTTAGAAACGGGTTTGATAGGTGAGGGGTCACCTTAGGTGGCACTCACAACTTCATAATTGAGGCAAAACAAGGATGGTAAGGAAGTGGAGGTGGAGGATGGTCCAGAGAGATTATTTTTATTGCATCATGGAAACTTCTCTGCTGCATCTCTGGACAGCCACAGTTGCAAGCACTGGCAATTTTGTACTTCCATTCCTGATTGTCATCCCTTTGTTGTTTCAAAATAGGTTCTTGTACCCAGTGTTCAAGAGGCTGATCCGTGCACTGAGTGGAGGTAATTATTTACAGTTCTGTGCAGAAAGGGGGAGTCAGTAGAATATGTACAAAGTCAGCACAATGAGTATCAGAACTTTTCATTTCAACTTTTTAATATATTTATAAATTTTAGTAAACAAAGGAATTAGTGTTCATTCAGTGCAAGTTACCAAGTTCTCTTCATAATTAGTATTCTGTCTGCAGTTGGCTAATGATCCTCTCACTTCTCATGCTGATTAGTCTGCATGCTCAGTGTTTCTCTTCAGTCAGTGGTTGCTTGAGTTGATGGCCTTGATCTGCCTCTGCTGGAATTACCTTTTACCCTGCCGGAGCTAATTCAGCACAGTTGCTGGATTGGTTTTATTAGTTTATCCTTGTGCCCATAAATTCTGCATTCTTTGTGTCCACCACCAGTGGTGCTTCCTTCTTCCCAAGCCTTGCAAACCTCCCCTAAGTCTGAGATCACTGAAGCCTGTGAAGACCTTAATGAGCCAATTCTGCCAACAAGTAAGTAATTTGTCTTTCCAACACCTGGCCATCACTTAGATCTTTGTTGGCTGCTTTCTGTTCCACAGATTAATTGTCTTTTCTTGTTGATTAGGCTTGAAAGTGCACCAAGATCAGACATTAAGAATATTTTTTTTAAGAAAATTTTTACATATTCCACATTTTGCAATGATTTCTCTTTGAGATTTTTCTAATCAATTTCTTAGACTAGTCTCACCCTTCTGACTCCAATATCCCCAAGTAACACATACATATACACTGTGTAACTGCATAGATGCAAACAAACAACATCAACACTAAGTAACAAAGATAAAAATTTCTTGACCCTTAAATTCAGATCAGGGAACCAGGATGTCAAATGATTCCAAATTTCAGTAAAACTATAACAAGTGTCATCCTTTCAGATGGCCATTTTTAGAGTTGCCTGTAACTGAGTGTTTAACGCTGCTAAGGCTGTGCATTGCCCCAAATGATTGGATAAGTTGTAGGACTAGATTTCCCTTTTATCTTGAGGCAACAGCAATGTATTATAAACACATTAAATTCTAGAATTTCCATATCTATTCAGCAATAAAAAAATTTTCCACATTAATAAACACCTACTAAAAATAATACAAGTCCCTGTGGACAATCTAAAAGCTCCCAACACTTCCTTCATCCCAAGTGCAATACATTTAGTTTCAGATCTTGTAGTTAATGTTGTTGTGAAATCCACTTATCTTGTTCAGGTACTGGGGTCTTTTTTCACCTGAGTGTAAAGAACCCACAAATTAATTTCTTCCACTTTAGCACCTGTATATGTCTTTGATAACACAACAGAAGGAACTTTTCACTTTTTTTATAAGGGTCCATCTTCCCACGTTCACATATAAACTTGTGCCTTTCAGCCTCCTGGTTTAAAGCTACAGGTAGCTGCTGGTTAAGATACCTATACAGAGAGGACAAAACCCACAAGAGAGATAACAGATAATTTCTTAACACATCATCACCTTTCACATGTATTTGATCACCTTTCATCCCTATAGTGTCAATTGGACACAATCTGTCCTCCAGAATTTCAAATCATCTCACCCCCACCAAGGACATGGGGTGATTCAAATTCTTATTAAAGAAATTGGTAAATCTTCCTCCTTCATCTGGGTTTCTTGACACAGTTTTGCATTTTTTTCTGATTGTCTGATTTATCCATTTTCCCTTTTCATCAGATAGTAGTCTCCAATGGGTATGCAAATCCCATTTAAACAGATGGAGTTTAGAAAATCCCTGCCATCTCTGTGGTGAAATAAGGCTTTTAGTCTGAAGAGAAACCCTCTGGAATTCCAAATCTAGGAATTACTTCTCCCAGTAAAATTTCAACAACCTCCCTGGCTTGACTGGTGTTGCAAGATTATGCCCCTGGCCATCCTAAAAAAATATAAATTAACTTTTAGTATACACTTTTAGGCAAATCAGAGAAAACAACTTCCCCTGAAGTTATATTCTTCTTTTCCCCTTCTCTCACAGGGGCTTTCTTTCTTATTATAGCTGCATGAAACTGCATCTTTGCTTCTATAGCATTGTCTTTTGATACTGCTTGCCATAACATCTGAGTTTCTTCTTTCATTATTTTTGTGACACCTTTTTGATTCACAGTGTTTGAGTTTGCACAGGCAGTCAGGACAGCCACGAACCCATGGGTAAAACACAAAGAGTAAATTTATTTCTGTTTTTCTCACTTAACTGAGAGATTCCCAAAGCAAGCTCTGGGCACAGGCTCACACACAAACACTGTTATGCTCAGCCCACACCAGAGGATCACTGGCTGTTTTTCATACTGGATTATCAAGGATTATTCCCAGCTTCAAGGTCACTTGAATGATTTACAGTCCTCCTTGATAGTCTTCTGCTTTTAACCAATTCCTCCCAAAACAAAGCTGTCCACCAAACTTCTGAAAATATTTTTTAACATCTGAGTGTTTCTGCCAATCCATCTTCTTTCATCCACACATTGCACTTCTAATGTTACCATTGTTCCAAATCTGTTACAAATATATTACTAAGCAGAGAGGAGCTTTTGGAGGGGGTGGTGGTTTGGTTGTTTTGGTGGGTATTTTTATAATCTCTGTGGTGTTACTCTCCAGCACAGCTGCAATTTCTTTATCTTTTTGGATTTTTCCATCTCGAACACAAGAGATTATTTCTGCTCCCCCACCGAAATACAAAAGAAAGCAACTTTTAAATCTAAAACAGTCAAATAAGTCTTTTTCCACACTTGGTTTATTTCTCTTAAATCCTTTACCAGCCCATACTCTTGAGAACTTACTTAATGACATTAAATTCAGCTAAGCAAGATTCACTACTACATCCAGGATATCATGCTTGAGATCCTATGAGGTCTGGCTCATTAGCAGACAGATTTGAGCCTTTCATGCCTTTTCTTGTGAGATGTCCTGCTGTACAGATTTTTCAAAAACAAAGTTAATTAAGCATTTGATTTGCATTATAAATTTTGTCTTAAGAAAGGGAAGGGACATTCTGGCATGTAGAAACCTGTGAGTCAGGTTAGTATCTCCAATCATCCACTCTCCATGAGTTGTAAGAATGTCTGTAAAATTCCTTTTTCCCATTTCCCTAACAATCACTGCTGTAAATTTACTTAGCAAACCCTTGTGGATGTTTTTTCCTGAATGTGTGGTTCTGCTATCAATCAGAAATCTACTGTTCCATTCACTGGTTTTACTGTAACTAGCAGATCTGCTGGGCATTCCCTGATACTTTTTTTCCCCCAGCCCCCTTTACTTGTGAAAATTTCTCCAGCATTATAACATTTACATTTTCTAAATGATCCTTCCTGCCTTTAAACAGCAGATGGATTTAGGCTGTGGGTGTGGGGGTGTGTGTGCAAGTGTACCTTCCAGACCCCAAACCCCCTGCATATTCCTCTTCTTTCATCTTCTTTAACACCAATCTCTTCTCTTCTACAGTAAAATGTATTCAATATAGACTGCATGACCCTTCCAGTTAGGATTATGAGTCAGTACAATAGCTTCCAAAAGCTTCAGTATTCTCTCAGTATCAATAAACAGATCTTTTCCAGTCCAATAAATTTAAAGTAGTAGAAGAGCCATATGCAAAAAACAGGGGAGTCTTCTGCCCCAACTATTTGTCTTACGAGTGCTTGTGTCACTGGCTGAGGATGTTCCTGAGTCCAGCCCACAACAGGACTAAATTACTCATTTCATGAGTTCATTATTTTGATCTGTATCCTTTTCATTCATCCTCTGTGCAATATGTAATCTCTTGCCTCTTTCTCCTCCTCCTGAATACATGGCATCAGCATATCTGCTCCAAATTTACACTTTTTCTGAATACTTGGATCTCTATACAATGTCATAAAAGCATCATCATAAAACAAACATCATCCCATTTACCAAGTCAACAGCAAAAACAAAACAACTCTGCAAACACATTTTCCCCAGTCTTCAACTTCTAAGGTGGCTGTCATTTATTGCAATGAACATTAATGCCTAAGTTTTGGTAGTCATGGCACTGGCTTTGTGGATTTGTCATCAAGCCACTCCTGCACAGAACTGCAAATAAATCAAATATCTTGAGTCCATGTGTCTCTTGTATACCAGGTGAAAGAGCCTGTTTTGGGGCAACACATTCATAGCTCTGGGACAGAAAAGAGCTTCTAAACCTCCTTATGTAGGATGCAGCATGACCTCACATATATTGCCATGTTCAAAAATGCTAAGTTCTCTCACTGAGTTTTTAGCCCTGTGATTCAACACCCTTTTCAGCACCTTTTGATCCCCCACACCCCAATTACACCTGACTCTGCTGGGCAATTGTGAATAACCAGAAAGGTAACTCACTCTCCTGCACATTGTCCTGTGGTAGTTACACAGTTTGAGTTAAGCCAGTATAGAGTGTCCCTCTCTGTGACAGTTGCAATAGTGTCTAGATAATGACAATAATGTAATTGCTGTTGGGCAATGGAACAAAACCAAACCAGCTGATCAGTAGGTCCTGTAGGTTCAGAGATGGGTGGGATGGGGTTAGATTTCCCCATAGCACCACTCATGATGCTGTGCTTTGCTTTTCTAGGGGAATGGTGCTGATAACACACCTGGCTTTGGCTGCTGCCAAGCAGTGTCTGAACAGCACCATCTTCAATCCACCCACCCCTGGGGCTCTTAGGGGCAGGCAGTGGGTTGGAATGGGACGTCATCAGGACACCTGACTCAAGCTGACCTAAGATATATTCCATACTGTGTCACTTCATGCTCAGCAATAAAAGCCCAGAGAAAAGAGGAGCTGGGGTGCACATCAATATTTTAAAGGGTTTGTCTCCTTGAACAGGCATTACATATGCTGAGGCCCTACTTCCCAGAAAGCAGTTGGCTATCATATGATGATGGGAAGTGGAGAGTAAATATTTTTGTTCTCCTTTGCTTTCATGTGCTACCTTTCCTTTACTTTATTAAATTGTCACAGTCTCAGAAAGCTATGAGATTTTATTCATATTTTATTCACCCTGCCCCACTGAGTAGGGGGAGAGATGAAGCACCTTGGTGGGTGTCAAGATCAACCATGACAGTACTGAATTGCCTTTAAGCTGGTTCAAATCTTTGGTTTCTCCCTCTGAAGTGAAAGGCATTAGCAAGACTGAATCTGCACTGCTGGGAAAGCCTGGCATCTGAGCAGGCATTTCAGGTGGCAGAATGTGCACAGGAAATGATGGTGAAGTAAACTATGCCAGCTCAAAATCAGGAACACTATCAGTACACTGTGCCCCTTTGAAAGAAGAGCCTGCTCCTTGTGATTCCTTTCCAACCATTTTTTAAGTGGCAAAGGAGGCACCTAACATTTCTGGGGCATGGTATATGTTCCTTCAGGATGTGGAAAGATTATGACAGAGCTGTAAAGGTTGTGTGCCTGCAGGACAGCACTCAGTGAAATGCTCTGTGCTACACCTTGGGCAGCTGTTTAGCTAGGTGAAGAGTAGATGTGAAAAGCTGTTCCAATTTACACTTGAAGAGCAGAGAGTGAAGAATCAAATGCTGTCCTATAGGTGTAATATTTGGATGCTCAGAAGCTACAATTTATGAACCTGGATTAAGGCCTAGCAGCTGCCTCTGAACTCCATCAGCATG